>BMAO01009247.1:0-100941 GCA_019973975.1 Trichonephila clavata | reverse complement strand
AGTGCAGGTTTACACTGAAGAGCAATTCAGGGTGTCTGCTGATTTGGAGGGAACTACTCATTAATCATAGCTTGGCCTGAAATCTCTCTCGGTGGTCACACTGATCTGTTTGAGATCCATTGAGAATTCTGACCAAAGTGGGATATTATGGTGAAATCCGTCATCGATACATTCGCTCATACACCACTGCTGTTAGTAATGAATTCATTGGATGGATGATAATGCGGGAATTCACCGAGCTGTGATTATGTTGATGATTGTCTTCAGTTCCGAGTTTGAAACGAATGAAATGGCCAGCTCAATCTCCAGATCTGAAATCGATAGAGCATATTGGTGCTACTTTGACATACAAATCGGTGTTTTAAACCTCCGTCAGGCCCGCGAAACTTTCGGATGTATAATACAATTGGAACACCCCTTCTTCTTCTATCAGCCTTTTGTCACTCACCCTAGGATTCAGTGTAAAAGACAAGGGTGATTTCTTCATATTTCGGGTGGTAGAGGCCATTGACTCTAATAGATGCAATGCGTCCAACAACGTCAGGTTTCATGACATTATACTATTCGTTAATTTTGATTTTTTCCCTTGTAAAATAGAGTAGTTTTCAGTTTTATACAAAATAATTCAAAGCAAGTATTTTAACTTCTGTTTGATACATTTTTATGGGAGTTGACATACATATTAGGATGCACGAATTTCCAGTAACTGTACATTATTCAATCCTCAATGTAGCTGAATAAATCCTCAAATATCTATATGGGAATTAAAATGACTCAGATCCTCGCACACATATCTAAGAAAACTAGTCACGATCTTTTGAAAGAGCACCTGTGAAGATGGTCTGAGTATATCATTCAGATGCCTCGTTCATTTCGACTCAGGATTGAAGAAATATCTTAAATACAACGCTCTGTTCAAGAAGAAAAACTAGAGAAACATCACCAAAAAATTGAAAAAGAGGTACTGTTCCATCTTGTAAGGACATCAGGAAAAGATTATCAAAGTTTTGTAATGCATTATACGAAAAATCCATGTCCCTTGAACATTGTAAGGGGATTTGTCAAGACTGCAACATATCTAAATGTAAACACTGGTGAGACGGTGATAACAAACCTTTATCTTTTTGATATTTTTTCGTATAAATGTCTTAATTTCTGATTCTATTTTAAATATTGCTTTTGTCAGATATATTTTAATGTCAAATCTCACCAGTGAAATGACTAAATCATCTTAAAACGTATGTACAATATGATGCATCATAGAAATGCCGAGCGCCAATGGATGGAAATTTTAAATCGTGCCTAGCGGTGGGTTAAGTTTGACTCCAAAGTCTGAGTTGGAATATGGATTACTCCATGTTTGATCCTCGCTTGCTATTTCGGTATCCGATAACTTAATTGGTAGCATGAACGCTTCGATGCCACCAGTGAATAGCCTTTAGAAGTAATCATATTTCTCATTACAACCCATTTTTGTAATGTTTCCAAGACTTATTTTCTCATACATCTATGATATTTTGCTCCTCCATTAATAAATTTTTCTTTCAACCGTGATTTTTTGTTATAATGTAAATTTTACATTGCAAATATAACAATAATTTTTTTATTGAATGTTTGTAATTGTATTCTTGTTTTATTTAATTTTTTGCATGCATGCATTAATAAATAGGTATTAAAGTGTTGTTTTTATTTTTCAGTTAGGAAAAAAATGTTCATATAACGACACAAAATTTTATTTGAGTTTCACAAAGCTCTTTCCTTTCCACATTTTTATGTTTCTGGAAGAGCTGAAATAAGTGACAGGTTTCTTCAAGGTTTCAAAGAAAAGTGTTTTTGTCAATGTTGGGATTTGTTTTTTGGTACAAATTCATGTACGAAATCGAAAAAGTATATGGAATCGGAATCTCTCCGTGTTCTTTTCTTTCGTTTTTTTTATTTACGTAAAACATTTAACATTTCTTCTCTTTAAAATAAGGGGAAAGAAGCGTTATAGGCAAAAATGGAATTTTTATTAAATAATCAATTTTTTCCTCTTTAATGTTAGTTTTGTAAATGCAAAATGGGCTTTATTTAGAATTGAAATAGCAAATAATGCCGTGAATATTAGATTTGACAAGAGTTTTCTTTACCGCAGATTGATGTAGTTTAGCAATTTTCTTCAATTCTCTTTTTAGGGATTCGAATTTATAATGTACTCTTCATTGATGCATAAGGTCATTCTGTACTTTTTAGAAACATACGCAATAAAATTAACTAAAATTACCATCAATAAGAAAAAATATAATCATTTAATATTATTTTATAAAGTGTGGCTCTTATAAAATATTAATTCCACTTATTCAAGTTGAATTAAAATTTTATAGATATGGCAGACATGCCATATTATTTTTAGTTTTTCAGAATGTTTGTAATTCTGTACTTAATATAGTACTTGTTTTTAGAATCTTGAAAGAATTCGTCATGGTTCACATAATTTGTTATTTTAAGGCATATTATTCAAATATACCTCATTTATAAACATTGAAGAAAAGTAAAACTTTCTTTTGAAATATGCTTTTTGTTTTGATCATCCTTTATAAAATTTTTATTTTTTGTTAGAAAAATATTCATTTTAAAGGAATGCTTTACTTCAATATAAAAATCACTAAAAGCCTATATATATATATATATATATATATATAATACTCTCAATTCAATTAAGTGAAAACCTTCTATTTAATGGAAATGTTTACTTTTCTCAAAGTTAAATTTTTGAATAAACTTAGAAATGAAATAGGGTTGTTGCGCCATCTATGGTAAGCGAGTTACTTTTTGTATAATTTGTTTTAGGTGAGTGGCAACTCTCAGTGTAGCTTTGTAAGCAAATCCGAAAGGGATGTAACTTCCGAATGAAACGAAAGAGAAGTTTTATAGTGGTTTTTGTAGTAATCTATTAGATTTGTAAGTAAAGGTTAGATACCTTGAAAAAGAAACTTATTTTCCGAGAGTCTCTCATTAATCAATAACTATCATGGTTCGAAAAAACTGACAAGAATGATTACTCTCCAATGTTTTTAATTTGCATATAATTGCAGTTTCTTAATACATTCGCACATTTTTTTTTTTCAATCCCTGTTATGATAAACACTGAAAGAGTCAAGCTGCATTTCTACCAAAACTAAATTTAAATCTGTTTACCGAATTTGATTAATATTTTAACGCTTTTATATCAGCTTAAGGAACCAAAACGAATTTAGATCTGTTCATTTTATTTAAATGTTACACACTTTACATAACCCTTAAATTTAAAAAATGGATTGATGATCAATAAACTATTGAAATAGTTTATTATTAAAAATACTATATCTGAAAATTTGGTTATTTTTGTTTCAAATTTCATATTCATTTTAACAAATTATCCAAACAGTATAAAATATTAATTTTATAATTTGTACTTAATAGGTCCACATTTCTGTTAAAATATTAAAAATGTAAAAATGTTTACCTTTTATTAAGTTTTGTTTAATACAGGCATAAAATTTAAAGCGTAAGAAACTATAAAATATTGCAAATTAAGAAAATTATAAGGTTAGTAAATAATTTGAATAAATAAATAAACGAAGAATGTATACTTTGAATATTTAAAGCTTTCACAGTTTATTTCCCTTCCAAAATCTCCAAACCTTTACACTTAGATTATCATTATTATTTTAGTAAGTTTATTAAATGTATAATTTCTGGGGAAAAAATAACGATATTTCTCCATTTTTTAGAACTTTAAGCGCTATGCCAATATTCTTTCAGCCGGTATTTTTTTTTTTTTTTACCTTTTTGCTTAGTTACGCAAAATTCAAATTTCTAGGGTATGTTGATTGAAAAAGTTTTATATATATACATGTAGGAAAGGAGTGCAAGTTTTCTTTTACTTCTTTTGATTTTTATTGTAAGAGATGGCACCACTAATCGAAACCACGTGAGTTTTAGCTTTACTTTACTTTACTTTACTTTACTTACTCGGGAGAATCAAGCCCACCCAAGGGGTTTCGAGCTGTGAATCGACCCTCCGAGATGTAACTTTATTAAAGAAAACAAAAAAGTGTACAAAGTGGTCCCGAAGGAGGGACCCTCCCCACAAAATTCTTGAGAAAAGGGGGGGGGAATACAGATGGAAAGCTTTACAATTTTGTATAACATTGCAAATACAAAAAAAAAAAAAAAAAAAAAAAAAAACACACACACACACACACACAAAACACTGACGCTGTCTAACTAATGAGACAGGAAAGACACATGAAAAAAGTAATAAGAGAAGCGAGGAAACCCCTCCTGAATGGGAGTTCGAGAAAGGGGAAGAAAAAGATAGCAAAGGTCCAGACATTTTTTTTGGTTATATTTTGGAAAGAGCAATAATGGCCGGAAGAACTGAAAGTTGAACCAATACACACCCTGATAGCAGAACTCGCAACAAAATTCCATTCCGCCATCCCAACCTGACGATCAACAATCAAAACGACTATAGAAACCTTCCCCCATCGACACATCGGATGCCACACAGAGCAACGACCTTGCAAAGCCGATTCTAACGAAAATCACTCCCCCCCTGCAAACGTTTTCGTTTCGAAACGAAACGAAAGCAAGATCTGCCTTTTCCTCCTCTCTGGTCTCTCGACCACCACGTAAACTATCACCCCCCCCCCACTCCCTGACTGCCGAAGCTATTTTTAGCTGAAGCGCTTCCAGTCCCCCGCTACTGGACTCTTTCTTCTATTTTCCTCCAACTTAGGTTGCCACCAGCTAACTGTTGAAGAAGCCTAAATTTTATAGGCTGGCTCTTAGACGCACCATATATTTCAAGTCGGTTCAGGAGCGGCAGCAGAGTGGGATCTTGGAAGACGTCCCAAAAGACGCAGGGGGGTGCCAAAGGGGAGGCACCATATCCAATGACCTCCCCTCTCCAAAAGCTTTGCACCCCAAGGCAATGAAAACAACAGAGAGGGAATGCAAACCAGTCATTCAAAAAAGAAGAAGGAGGGAGGGGAGGGAGACATTGGCCAAATGACGAGATCCAGCAAATGGCCGGGAGAAAACCAAATTAATTTTTTGAAATAAAAAATGAAAAGGAATAGCAAGAGGAAGGCCAAGAAACAGAAAAAAGGAGGGCTTAAGATAGCCTATCACAAATGGAATTTGAAATCACAAAGCAAGAAATTAATTTATTGTGGATAGTGCGATTATTAGTAACAGAGTTAACCCAAGGGGAAAGAGCATTTGGATTGGGATTAACAAGATGATGATCGGCAGTGAAGGGACAGTGGAAAACGTAATGGTCGGCGTCCCCGGGCGACCCACAAATGCAATTTGGAGAGGAAAGAAGATTGAACCTGTGCAAGTAAGCGGGGAAAGGGCCATGATTAGTTAGAAAATGGACCAGATATTTAGAAATTGGAGGAATGTTAAAGTTAGGATTTTTAAAAAAGCGTTTGACCCTAAGCCCCGTATTGCAATCATTCCAATAGGAGGTCCAAGACTCTAGGACAAATTTATTTAAGGAACTAGAGAGATAGGAGCGAGGAGCAGGGACCGAAAACACTTCACCATCATAAACAGCCTTTTTTGCACAAAAATCGGCGTAATCATTATAGATGTTATTGTTATGAGCTTTGACCCAGTAAAGATTGTAATAGTTCCGGAATTGAAACAATTTAAGTTTAATAGAATTGAGATAGCTAGATTTATTTGTAAGATTATTAAGAAAGAGAATAGAGGAGAAACTATCAGTATAGATGTGAATTTTAGTATTATGATGAACTGCCCAACAGACAGAGAGGCCGATGGCAGAGAACTCTGCCTGAAAAACAGAATTGAAATTTTGAATTTTAAAAAGATACGTTTTAAAGGGAAAGCCCCGATAAAAAATACACACGGCGAAACCAACCTCGGAACCGATTTTGGAACCGTCAGTGTACACTTCCACTCAGATGGGCCCTCGAAAGTATTGATAGGGAAGGAAAGAAAATCCGGAGGCACCTGATGAAGAGAAATATAAGAGTCCAACTTCGAAGCTGGGATAAGATCTGGAAGGAGATCGTTCCTGTTGTTCCAAATTTGGAACTTAAAGTAGAGAGAGCGAATAATAATATGAATGGGGGGAATCCCTGATAGGATATTAAGAGCATCTGTAGGAGAGGTTTTATAAGCTTTGGTAATTTTTAATAAGTAAATCCTCTGAATGGATTTAAGTTTTTGTATCTGGACAGAGGTCAGGAATCCACCCCATACTCCTGCTCCGTAGGAGATGATTGGTTGTACTACAGAATTATACCAAAGTTTCATTAGGGAAATATGCTGGTGATTGAAAATTTTTGGAAACACGATGAAAGTTGGAGGAAATCGAGAGAATCTTATCTTTGATGGAATTTATATGGGAGTCCAAGATAAGAGATTGTCTATGTGGACACCCAAGTATTTGTATGACTTGGCGATATGGATGGAATTCGGACCAAATTTAAAAATAGGATTTCTCCTGAAGGTTGAGCTCCCACGAAAGCCACCGCATTGAAGAAAGGGACATCGGAAAACAACAGAAACGGTTTTGGCAGTTGCTATTGACAAATTAAGCTCGGAAAGCTTAGAATCGACTAAACTTAAGATTTTGTTAGTATTATTCTCAAGTTCCCTACGCGAGAGGCCAAAAGAGACTACTGCGAGATCGTCCGCAAAGGCTTGAAGAAGAAACAGTTCAGAGTTCAGAGAAAGAATAGGGTTAAAATAAATATTCCAAAGAGTAGGGGAAAGTACGGACCCCTGTGGGCAACCTTTATAAATTTGTTTTTTAATTGAAAAAGAATTATCAGCCCAAATAATTACCCTGTTAGTGAGGTAAGAGTGAATGAATTTCTGAAAGTGAAGGGGAATATGGAATGAATGAAAAATATTGAAGAGAGTCGACCAATCCACGTTGTCAAAAGCAGATTTGATATCGATAAACGTGGAAGCAGTATGCTTATGCACCCGTGTATTTTTAATGTGATGCACTAAATTGTCAACAGCCTCAATGCAACTGCGGTTTTCCCTAAAACCAAACTGAGACCCATGGAGAATTTTATTCTCAGACATCCAGAGAAGAAACCTATTAAGAAAAATTCTTTCTAAAATTTTGCCAAGAGTGGACAACAAACAAATGGGACGATAGGAGAGAGCAGACGATGGGTCACGCCCAGGCTTTAGAAGAAATTTAATTTTAGTGTCCTTAAAAATGGAGGGGAAGTGGCTAAATTGGATGCAGTGGTTAAAGAAACGGAAAAGCAAGTTGGGGAAAGAATTATAAAGAGCTTTCCAAATAGCGTAGTCAATGAGATCAATACCCGGGGCTTTACCTCCCCGGAGCTTCCGGAAAACGACGTCAACTTCACTAGGTCTCAGGCCAGAAGGAGGAGAGCTGTTATTGAAGACAGGGGGAATAGAAGGAGATCCTGAAGGAAAATGAGAATCAAGAAGAAGGCTAATCTTACTTTGGAAGGTGGAGGCAGGGTCACCAGTCGAAATCTGATGAAGATTAGTAGGACTGGTTAACTTTCCGAAAGCTGCTTTAAATGTAAACCCAAAATTATTGGAATTAGTTGAACAGAAGGATTCCCAAGCCTTATTCTTGGTGTCAATTATTAATTTTTTATAGTAGGCCCGAAGGGCCTTATACCTGGAGTGCATGGAAGCAACCTCGTCGACCGGCAGGCCATGTTTTGTGAGGGAAACAATCCTACGCTTGTATGCGTTAAGTTGATTTCGCTGGATTCTTAGAGAATTGTTCCACCATTTAAAAGAAGGAGTGCTTAAGACCCGGCGCTTTCTAAGAGTTGAGAAGGCAGAGGCTTTTGTAGTGTTTATTAATAAGCAGGCAAAATCGTCCAGTTGTCCAATTGAGGAGATATTAGTTAAGAAAGAATTAAGAAGGTTATAGTGTTTGCGAAAATTAGAAATAAATTTATTCATGCCATATTTGGTTTTAAAGACAAAGTCAGAAAAGGTTAGATCACACCGGAGATGGACACTGATAAAGCTATGGTCGCTAAGAGATTCGGTTGAAAGAATTTCCCAATGCTCAACAAAGGAAGTAAGGTCACAAGATGTGATGGTGAGATCGGGTTTCCAACTGCAGACCTTGGACCATGAAACGTTGGCCCCAGCCCTGGAATATTGCAAAGGTGTAAATTGTTGGAGAGCAAGAAATCAGTCAAGATATCCCCCTCCTGTCAGTGCTCTTATAACCCCAAACAACTGACCTTGCATTGAAGTCCCCGGATAACAAACAATTCTTACTTATTCCTTTATAGAGATTCAATTGAATAATAGCCTCAGAGAAATCATCGTGAGGGGGAAAGTAGACGTTAATAACAGTAAGGAGAACTTGATTTAATTTAATGTCGACAGACACAGTATGATCGGTTTTCATGCGAAAGTTGCAAATGATATTCCGATTATAACAAACAATGGCACAATTGAGAGAATTCGAAAAGAATTGAGAAGAGCCAAGTGGGGAATTTAAGGGAAGTTTAAAATTAGGATAAGGATCCTGGAGGAGAAGTAGATCAAAACCCATCTCCACTGCAACCGAGTGAGCCTGAAGGTGGGCAGATCGGGAGTGATTTGCATTTAGTTGTAAAATTTTCAGCAGATCTGCCAGAATTAAAAAAGAAAAGGTTTTAACTGAGATGGATAAGTAAGAATAAAATGCATAAAACAGTTAAATACAGAGATAACAGTATATGTGCAAACACAATAAAAATAGTAATAAAACGAATTAAAAAACATCAATAAAAATACAATACAATATAAAAATACATGAAAATGATTACATGAGTAAAGATAACTAAGATAAAAAACGACAAGGAGCAAGGCAGTGCAAATTTACAAATAGAAAAAAAAAAAAAACATTAATAAAAAGAATAAAATAAAAATTATAATTGTAAATTATATAATGAATATATACTGAGGAGAAAAATCCTAACAAAATATACTAACTTATTAAATGAATTACAATCCAAAGTCAATAAAAGAAAGGGCTCGTTTTTTTTGTAATTCATAAACAGGACAAGTTCGATCCTTACAGCTGTGCTTGGGGTCAAAATTGCTTTTGAATTTTTCATTATATTTGACACAGTTAAGGCAGTTTAAAGTACAATTATTGTGATCATATGTATCAGATGCGCCACATTTAAGGCAAACAATTGAGGAAGAGCAATATTTTTTAGAGTGACCAAACAGGCCACACGTAGAACATTGCCTGACAGAAGTGAAGGAGTTAATTTTAACTCTTCGAAGTTGAGATAAAAGAAACCTGAATTAATTAAATTTTGGTAAATTTTGGGGTCAACTGAAATGACCCAATGGTTAGACCGGGAAGAAGTGATGGAAAAATCAATTTTAAAATTGTCATCATTTAAATTTTCATTTTTTAGCTTAAGGGCATTGTGCAATGATTCCTTGTCATAGGATTTGTCTACATTACGGATAAATACCTGAGGTCTTCTTAAGTGGGACCTCTTAATGTCCAGATGTTGAAGAGCTTCAATACATTTTAGTTCTTTTTCTAAAAAGTCAACGTCTGAATCTTTTGATAGTTGGATGGAGATTCCATTATTCGAATTGTTACTGATTTTGATAATGGGAATAGGGAAATTTTTGTTGATAAGGCAAGCAGTAACTTTTTTCCTGACTTCTTCAGAGGAGCTGGACCCTGAGCGAGACCTGATGTGAACGGATCGGAGAGGAGCAGGTCGTTCGACCGCAGGCCTGCCGACATGGGTGGGGGTTGAAGCAACTTGGGCGTAGGAGATAGGTGGAGTCCTACTGGTGTTTGAGAAATACTTCCCATGGTGGTGCAGCAGGAATTTATATCCGAAGAACATTTGGAGATGAGTTCCGAATTTTCATCGATTGAGGAAGAGAACTTCTTTAATAAATCGGTCGTTTCTTCAGCTTTATCTCTGAAACCACTGACCAGGCGATCGAAGCATCTCTGAGATTCTTCGAGACGGCCCTCAAGAGAGGAAATTTGTCTCTCCAACGCAGAAACGCATGATTCTCTGGAACTAGAAGGATGAGATACCGGAGAAACTGTATTTGCCTCTTTGCAAAATACAGAAAACACTTTAAATATTGGAAGAAGTTGATCAGCAAGACCATTGGCTGAACTTTTCAGTCGCTTATCTTTGGAAGAGGAAACGTAGGCAGAGAGGCTGGACAGATGGCTGGCCATTTGGAGAAATAGTTCAGAGTCAGGGGCTGCTGGAAAAAATTCCAGTAGGCTATCGAACGGGGATTCTTCTTTTGCCATAATAATGATTATTAAAAACTGTTAGGGTCACAAATTGAAGCAGCAAGGAGGAACATATCAAAATTCCAACGGCCGATGAAATAGTCAAATCGAGAGAGAGAGAAGCGGTCAACCGCTACCATCATGACGCTGAAATCTGCCACTGTCCACCCATTCTTTCCAGCATCTTCTAATGCCCACATCGCTTCGAGCCATATGATGAGCGATTCTCCAATTTGTTCAATTTGCCTCCCTTTTACTCCTTTTTCCTTTTTTACTTTCAAACTCTGACAGTTGCTCGTAATGAGCTCGAATCCTGTTGTGAGGCATTTTTTCAGTCTTTGAAAGGTATCCTGAATCGGATTGCAACAAAAGTTTTGACCATCAGCTTGAGAATCGCTTTTTATAGACACCTTCTGAGTGCGCAGTTTCGATGTGCTATAGCTCCTACTATTTATTTATTTAACACGAAATTTTAATTATTTGTATGTTCAGTATAAATGTCTTTGCATACGAAATTTCATTATAATCGGACATATCATTCTTGGTGCGTCGTTTTTTTTCTTATAGAGTGTATTTTCAGTAAAAGAACTAACAGAGGATTGAAACTTTACAGACAAATAAAGATTGTAGAAGTTCGAATTAAATATTATTTTTTTATCAATAAAATATAAAAATACTAGAAAAATATACAAAAATGTTTTATTAATACGAAAAAATATCATCTAAAAACAATTTGAACGTGTCTAATGATGGTAGAAAGTCAGTTGTACACACTGTTTTCCAAAAAACATTATTTTTTTTCAGATCTGAGGGAAAGGATTTAGAAATTTTATTAGAAGGAATTTTTTTTTCTCTACGACCATTTTATTCTCGTTTTCAATCAACTACAATAAACAGCAGTCTTGAGTGTGTGAGTGGCTATTAACGTCGCACTACAAAGAAACACGAGGGCTATTGGCTATAGGACTCGTAATTTTGACCAACTTGAAAGCTGGTCAGCATTGACTTCGAGTTGGACACCTGGAGGACTTCGAGTCATGACAGACTGAACGTGGATCAAGTCAGTTTAGGGGAGCGATGCATGTAAAATCTGTTGAGAGCTCAAACGTCCTCCCGTTGCTGTGGTGTGGTAGTTAGGAGAGGAGGGTGCCAGCTCAGGTGTCATCCGCGTCACTTGACCATGGTTCAAAATTACGCAGACCGTCCCCAAAAGCCCTCGTGTAGCTGAACAGTGGGACGTTAATATTCACTCACTCAATCAGTAAAGTCATCAGTGTCACTAGGACTCGAACTCATGACCCGCCAGCCACGAGTCCCTTGCCTAGACCACTAGGTGACCGCGGTCACATTTTTGTAGGAGAAAAAGACGTTTGTACATTAGAAGTAAAGGTGAAATTATTTTTATAAGAAAAAATAGTAGTTTGTCACATTAAAATTAAAGTTTCGTATAGTTTCGTAATGGCTTCACAATACACTCTGTCACAAAACCTTATTTTTATGCGCATTCAGAAAGTGAATTCAGACACCAGCAATAATGAATACACTATTTTTCTTTTTAAAGCTCAGTTTTCGAGAAATAAATATTGTTTGCATGAAGCGCTCATGAAAATTATTTTATAGTAATGATAAGATAGTTGCTAATCACTAGAAATAATATTCATGAATAGAACTCCCTTTAATACTTTAAAAAGAAAAATTATTTGTTAAATATCCCGAGATGAGAAAGAGAGAAATAATTTTGAGGTGATGATGCAAGCATGAAATGCAGAAAAAATAATAAAATGCCCCCCCCCTCGAAGAAATAAAAGGAAACCATTACTCCCAAGCCACCAGCTGCATTCCAGAATCTCGGAATGAGGGTGATATTACGGTTCTCAAAACGTAAAAAAAGTCCGAAAGAAAGAAAAAGTATTTCGAAGGAAGAGTTTTACTTGTTCTAAAATAAATTAGATTTTCTATACGTATAGAGAAAAAGAGAGAGAGAGAGAGAAAAGCTATTATTGCACATTACGGTAGAATAAAAACGAAAATGAAATCATTTAAAAAAATTTCCAGACAAGTTTTATCGCTTGCATTTAAAATGATGTTGCGTGAGTAATTATTTGCTAATGATTGCATTTACTGAAAAGTCATCTGGTGATTTTTTTTCCAGTTTTGTAGGATGATGCATGCTTAAATTTTATATGAGACTTTTGTTGGTATCGAAAGTGAGACAAATTTTACTATTCTATTTTTTTTTTAAATCTAGATAGTGGACAACGTTTTTTTTATTCATATTTATAATACTTACTACTTACTACGCAATAAACGTGTTTTATAACACAATTCCAAGTTTTTATGAACTTGTTAATTTTCCTACAGCAAATTGTTTCTCATTATTAATCGTTTAACACTAAATGCGAGTACATCATAATTTTCTTCAACAGTTATTTGCAAGTTGATCACAGAAATATACACAGTGGCTCTCTCTCAAAAGTGTTTGTACACATGCATTTTCTATAAGGCTTTTGGCTAATAAAAATTAATACATCAGAATTATACAATTTTTTTTATAATTGTAATTTTAAGTTTCTCGTGTTTTCTTATCTAAACTATTATACTGTTACAACGAAAAATATTGAATGCATTGAAAATATTGAGTTTGCTGGAATTTTTAATCCTAATAAATTAGCTGGAACAATGAAGCCTGAAGATGGAGATGTTCTTGTGTAATGCTGTATGTTATCTTCAGTATTAGGCCATTTGGAATTAATTGACCGTGTTGTCAATCAAGAGCTTTATTAAAATATTTTAAATAACAATTTGAAATTATCCTCCCAAAATTTGTGTGTTGGAGATAACTTCATTTTAACAAGATAATGAAGCGACAATGCCTGATTTAACTACTACACATTTATCAAAAACCATTACTCATTGTTATGTATCTCTTACAATTTTATTCAATATACATCTAAAGAAAAGAAAATAAACTTTACACATTAAAATTTACTCTTAGCAATGTACGTTGTAGTCCCGTAAAGGTTACGTAAAAATAACCGTACGTCTGAGAGAGATTCATCATGAGCTGGTAGTCGCCGTTGTTGAGATGTAAGTTCGAGCCCTGTTGCCACTGAAGATCCACCATATAGTAGGGATGATACACGTTACTTTCTTCAAGTTCTCGTATTGACAATGAAGTTTGAATGGCAGTATGTCAATACAGGTGACCTCTTCATTTGACAGGAGTCAAAATGGGAGGTCTGCCACCAACTGTATCATGCAACTTCGAAGTACTATGTTAATAAATGATGGAGAGTGAGACTTATATTAACGTCGCACTATAAGCCACCGGCGACGAACCTCTTTATTTTGAACCTCGATCAAGTAACGTTGACGACACCTGTGCTGGCATCCACTATCCTAACTATTACATCAACGGAGTAACATTGATCCTCGGCAGATTTAACGTACAGTGGCTCAATCTACACGGCACCAGGATTCTAACCCACGACCCTACGGCCACAAGTTCATGACCATAATCACTACTCCCCCATGGCAAAAATAAACAACGGAAGCAAACTCGGAAAAATTCTAATATTTTTTAATTTTCCCTTAAGTCGAAACAGAACTCAGTTTAAACAGGGCTTCTAACCTTAATATTTTCGTTCAGCTAAAAAAATATATCGGTTCAGTTCCGAACGAAAAATTTTGTTTTACGTATATTCTTATTAGTACTAAAAATATAATTCTATCATAAACAAAAATATAACTATATGGTTTACATGTAATGATGATATTTATATGGTGGACGTTAAATTAGGAAATATTGATGAGTTGGGTCGCAGTAACAAAATGACTAAAGATATATCGAGCCGAAATGAACCGAAATTTTTTTCGGATCAATTCTGGTTTTCGTTCAAGCCAAAATAAGGGTTTTTTCCGGTTTTCGGTTCTGTTCCGGATCAAAGCCCTTTTAAATCGAGGAGACTGTAAACTGTGTTTCAACTTCCAAAAAATGGAATTATAATGTTTATTAAAAATCTTTTTGAAAATACCATTTGAAAGAAAGTTTAGATAAGTGCGTAACTCTAATACGTACAAGTAACTTCGTAACAAAAATTATATTCGTAACAGCAAAGACAAAAAAAAAATATTCTTATTCAAAAACTTCAACATTCTTTACAAATTTCAAACTGCTTGTTATTTTTTTCTCCCATTCTGGTATTACTTTCGAGACAGGACCAGGGAACATTATTTTTTTGAATCTTCTCTTTCCTATACTATAAAAGATTACACTCGGGAATCTTCTTAAATTAATAACTTTATGAATAAATTGAATAATTCAAATGGATTTGAAACGACTCTATGCGGAATATTTTATTGAAGTTATTTTAAATTCGGAAAGCAAACTTCACACACATCAGGACCTTCTTTTATTGAATGACAACATATTTTAATTGAGTGGGGAAAGTAGAGATAAAAACTCTTTTAGTTCTTAAGAGCAATTTTATTCAGCAGCACTACGAATTTCCCATTTTTCATTTTTCATAAAATTATTACGCTATGATCTCAATCAGATATATTTTATTATTTATATCATTTTAGATTTAGATTTGTTGTATATAAAGTTCTAGAATTTGCATTTGGAGTCATATTTCAGATTATTACACCAAAGTATCAATTCTTAAGAAGTTAAAAATTTGTTTATTGTTGGAATTAGGTATGTTTATTATTATAGGACAAGTGCAATCAGTTTATAATAGGGTATCCCTTAACTATATGAATAATTTCTTATAACAAATGTGTGTGTGTGAGAGAGAGAGAGAGTGAGGTTTCATAATCATTATGAACATAAAAACCATCAGTGAAGAGAATTTTTATTTGTGTCGATTCAATAACTGTCGCAATATATTTTTCCCATTTACAGTGAAAATTTGTACTGATATTCTCTATAGATGAAGGAACAAATGTGCTAGTATATGTTTTTTTTTTAATTTAAGGGAAGAAAAATAGTAAAAACAAGAGAATATCAACATTTTATTTAGTTTTTATCCTTAAAAACTAAATAAAATGTTACAACATACATATATTATAACATAATTTTTTTTAAAAAATGAAGTAAATCTCATTGATTTTTATTTTTATGTATACAAGGAAGATCATGAGGGAATATTTATAGTGTAAACTGAATCTGAATGCGCATGGAGCATTTTGAAATGTATTAATTATTCGGTAAAATTAAAATTAAAATGTTAATTATCTCAAAGACCACTAAAGATATTTTCACAAAGTACATTGATGTCTGTTGACATATTGCATATTTTCTGCAAATTTGAAAAGGAAAAAATCATCGCTAAATAAAAAAATTAATTTTGAAAATCCACTGCACCCTTAAACTCATTTCAGGCTCATACATTCACACGCCAACACTTACACTCAAAAGTAACAGAAGAGCTATTAGCGACAGGCCTCATAATTCTGAACCACGGCCGACACGAGGACGGAATCTGAGCTGGCACTCTACTCTTCTAATTTGCACGGCTAGTCAACGTGAAGACTTTCGGCCACGACAGATTCAACATGCATCAAAATTTGAACACGGCGGAACTGCATTGCCACCAAGACACTCAACAAACGCCGACCCCAAGTTCGGGACCATTATCACTAGGCTAACGTTACCACAAATCACATGACTGGTTCGAATAAATAAAATGCATAAAAAACAACAAAACTCCATTTGATATCATAATCTAAACCCCGATCAAGTGAAGAGAACGTCACCTGAGAACTGTTATTTCCTTCTCCCACTTTCTATACCTCAAGATGAGAAGATGAGTCTTTATGGAAAATTCAAACTGCAGAATGATCGAAGTGTGACTGTTAAAATATTGTAAACTAAGAAACTTGGCCTTTTTGGCCTAAAAAACTCCGATTTTGCAACAATATTTGTATGAAATGCCATGCGTTATTTTATCCAGTAATTCCTCCATTTAATTGATTTCTATTATTGTACTACTACACTGTTTTCATGTCAAAGCATATACTTTTCTAATAAAACTTTTTTGCGCCTATAAAAAACGTATTTTTACTAATAAAAGTTGTATTTTATAATTCAGTTTCAATTTTTAAAAAATATATCATTTTGAAAAAGTTTTTTTTTTTAAAATATATCATTGCATGGAAAGCAAATAGCTATTTTAACATTTCAATGTATTAATAAATTCACCAGCTGATAAAAAATAAATGGTGCAAGTTCAGTAATATTGTTAGCATTATATTTAAGTCATATTTTTGTTAAAATAAAATCAAATTTACTCATATAAATCAAAAAGGTAAATCTGGTTTGTCTTCCTGGGAAGATTTTTATTTTAAATCGCAAGAACAGGGTTTTTTAAGTATTTCTGCTATAATTGCACAACAATTACATCTTCATGAAAACAATTTCCTTAAATTCATTCCATAGTTCGAAAGAATCAAGCTCTTCTGAGTATTAATTTAACAAAATACATATCTCAGCAAACTAAAGAAAAAAACTAAGATGTATACTGAGGGAAATAGCAAATATATAGGTTTGAAAAATTCACATATATAAATTATTCTATTCGGTTTTCTATAGAAATAAACTCATTTTATCTTTCAAATATCAAAAAAGTTACTGATTATATCAAAATATACTTATCGCAATGGATACAACGCGAGGACTATTGGCGGTATATCTCGTACTTTTGAAACAAGGTAAAAAGTCAAGACGAGCTAATATCAGTGTCTCCTAACTTCGACACAAACCAAAGTAATCTTTGCCAGACATAATGTACATAAGCCCGTGATACCATGAACCCTTTATCCATTCTCCAGACCCACCAAGTTTCTGTGACCCGATTCAATAAAGATTAGATTGGTTCCGATATTTCAAGTTTTAAGTAAGTTTTAGATTTGGAAAGTGGCATTTGAAAAGCCGGAGTCCGGACAACGTGAACTTCCAAAGTAGATCTTAGTAGTTAGCGACTTTTCTCAACAAGAATAGTAACTTCCAGGCAACTTCTCGATGTCAACGTTAGAGTTCAGGAATTTCGAATCAATTAACTTTAAATGTTATTGCGTTTAATGGTTGCATGTGAAGTTATTTACAGATAGACATAGCAGCATTTTGTGTAAAGCGCGAATTATAAACACGATTTAAAACACAGTGATGAAGGTAATAAATACGCCACCACTGAACATATTATTCTCGAAGGACTTCGTTATAGTTTCAACATTACTTATTAACATTTATTTAATAAATATTAAAGGAACCATAATTAAATAATTTATTTCATATTAAAACCAATAATTACGAAACGTTTTTAATTAGTTGTCCATTAATAAGAAAAATTACTCTAACTCTTAATATAAGTGAAATTATTGCATGTATCGACTGAAAACGACACCTAAAATCTTATGGACAGTTTTTCTGCCATCTTTTATGGAATCTGAGACAGAATTTTGACGTGATAAAAGCGACAAAAATTCCATAAATATGTTTGGAACGTACGGAATATTTCACATTGAAATGCTTTTTAAAAATTAAAAGATGACATCGCAATCCGGAAAACGTTATTTTTGCTGCTGTTAATATTTACTGTCAGGAGGGACACATCTCAAGGAAATATCGAAAAAAAGTGTTTACTTTCTTTTTATGAGGAAGAAAAGTTTGGGAGACATTTCTCTTTAAAAACAAGATGGAAGCTCTCCCATCGTTTTGAAATGAAGCTACACTTCAGAAAGATAAGATGGTAAGGTTTCTTTCAGAGATGTACTTTTAGTGAGAAGATGCTTAAACATCACGCATGGTCTAGAATCAAAGAACACTTTAAAGTACATGTTTTTAAATTCCACTTCTACATTCCAGCGGAAGGAAAAGAGATTGCATCTTTACGGATTTGAGATTTTCACTACATATAGTCAGTCCCCTTCTAAACGAAAGAATCAAGAAATATTAATTGGATATACATGATTGTGAAATACCTTTTCATCTTCAGTGTGAAATACCTTTTCATTTTTAAAATAATCTTCAATAAAAAAAAATCTTTTAAAATTTCCTTTCAGATTTTTGAAATAATGTTGATGGAAAAAAATTAGTTCTCAACGCTTCAATCAGCTCATTTAAAGCTTCTCTAAATTTTAAGCATTTGGAGAATTTTCGTAAAATTTTATCATTAATTCAATGCTAACCACTAAAAAGTACTTATGTCAACCAACAAAAAAAATTGAATTTTGTTTACAATTTTCTGTTGAAAAACTGAATTTTGTTTACAATTTTCTGTTGAAAAACTGAATTTTGGCATTACAATTTTCTTCTGAATTCGGATTCTGTTCCTAAATACTGTACGTTATACCATCTAAAAACTAAAAATAAATCTTATTTTTTCTTTAATTTCCATTCGATTTTATTATTGGTTCTTAAAAGTTTAATTATTGAATAGTCATAGAGAAAAAGCAGAATTAATATTCTGTTATATAGACATTAATCGTCTATTTTTCTTTGATATAATTTCAGAAAAACAAATCAGTGAAACTTTGTTCGAAATTTGATTTTTAAAAATTTTAAAAATTACTTGTGAGTGTGAAATAGTCGAGTAAGCTAACGTTTCTCAAACTGTGGGACGTACCCCCTAGGGTGGGCGTGATAACCCTACAAAGAGGGCTCAAATATATCGAAAAATCAAAAATAAAAGTTTATTTTAAAAAATTATTAATTTACTGAAAGGAAGCAAAAAACAAAATACATTCTTCCGTAATAAATAATAAAATGCACATTTACACTGATATATGCTTATAAATTTATCAGTACTGTACAATGTATTTGATAATAAATTTATCAATACTAACGAAGAGCAAATTTAATAATTAACACTGATTGCCATGGGATTGTCATATACAAAAATATTTTTCAAAATTTAATATTTATCTTGATAATTCGTGCGGTTATGGTGTTAATTATACACCATGATTAAGTATATTATAAATGAAATAAGTTTTCATCCATTTCAGAAGGTGAAAATATTTAACATTTTTATTCGACTCCAATCCGTTACTATATTATTATTTCCCTAGCTGGTTTCACAGTTCTAAGGCAACTCATTAAATCCATCATCAGATTTTTTCATTGCCAGATACAACATGATAAAAGACTACTAATCTGAACTGAAAAATATATACATAAATTATTTCTCTGACAAATAGAACTAAATACACTACTCCCAACAAAATTCTTGTTGAAAGAGGAATAACATACCCAAGCTCATCTGCCTTCTTTCATCATCGACATCTGTTACTACATGGTTTGTAATTAAAGTCGTATTGTAGCTTTAATTACATTATTATTGCATTCAACACAAATTACTTATTATTGCATTCAACACAATGTTATTGTATGGAGGGGGGCGTGATGAAACTTATGATAGAAAATTGGGTCACAACTTCTGAAAGTTTGAGAAGCACTGGAGTAAGCAATACAATTTTGAAAACTTACTTTTGTCTATGAATTTTTACACATATACTTTTTACATTTTTAATACAGAAATCTGACAATGTAGCAAACTGAAATTAATTTATTTTGAAATAGTTATTTGTTTCCGGGATTTATTTCATTTACTTCTTTACTTTATTAATGAATGTACATATTGTACAGAAAATATTTTAATTCCAGATTTAAATTGTCAACTTTTTAGGATAGTTTATCCTATAAATTATTAAAATCATACAAATTAAATGTATTGAGATTATTAATTAAAATGTGTGTGTCGTATGAAAAGGACTTAATATTCTCATATCTAATCTGAAAATTAAAACAATTATTTTCAAGATAAAAAAAATTAATTTTTTTTTATTTCTGCATATATATATTGAAAGTGAGAGCAATATACATATTCAAGTTTTTCTCCTTTTCCAAATGTTGCATTAGGGCTACAGAATTTGAAAAACAAACATGTAGTTCACTGTTTAAATTTTCATATCCGGAAATTAAAATTAACAGGAACATATTTATTGTATTCGCTTAACGAAAAAATGAAAAGAAATGAAAATTTTCTCATTTCTTTATTTCAGATACATTTCAAAATGTCGAAGATATGTTGTTGTACTTGGAAATGTGGTTAAATAACTAAAGACTTTTACGGTTTTTTAAATTCCATAAAAGAAAATATTGAAGTTTCTTTGGTGCACTGTTTTATTGTAGGATTTCAATGTGTATACCATTAGTCACGACTAACACATCGATGGTATGAGGTATTTCCAACCACGCACATTGCAAAATCATCAGTTGGGATGGCCGCTGTTTTTCCTACTTTTCAGTTCATCAGTGTCCCGAATTGGAGATCCGTAATTAACTGTAGTAGCCTAGTGGTCGGTATGCCATGGGTTCGAGTCCTTCGTGTAGAGGGCGCTGATGCACGTTAAATCTGTCGAGGCTCAGAATCCTCTCTTTTGGTGCGGTGTAGTATGGAAAAGTGGTGGTAGCTCAAGTATCGTCCTCCTAATTTAATCGAGGTTCAAAATTAAAAGTTCAATTTTCCATAACTATAATATCCTGCCATGAAGAGGGAGCTGAGCACTTTGAAACTGCCGAGGTTCAAAGTCCTCCTGTTGGCATAATGTGGTGGTTTGGAAAAGGGGTGACAGATCAAATGTCGTCCTCATCACTTGATCATGATTCAAAAGGACACGGTCCACCCTCGGGTTGCTCAGTGCGACATTAATATAACACTCTGTTGAGATCTGTAAACAGTTTTTTATTTATGCTCACAAAAAAACTACGGTGGCTATGTTTTGATTTTAGCAGTACGCTATCTATCGTCAAATATTTTAAGCCATTAACAAATTACGTATATTGTACGTAGACTTCGATTGAAATAGTCTAAATTTACATGTTTTACAGATTTAAATTCACTATTTCAACCATGTTACAGCTTACGCTTGTTCTTTCGGTGAAGTCCTTTTCAAATGAGAATGTTCCAAAACATTGAAGCTAAGATATCTAGATATTAATTTATTTAAAAATAACTTTGATTTTCTTTTTGAGGAACATTAAAATCCATAAATGGATATCATTGCTTATTTTTATTTATTTTTTAAAGTACAAATATACGTCCTGGCCATCGTTTATGATGAAAAATAATTCTTTTTTTAAATAGTAGGGAAAATGTTTAAAAATGTGTGAAAAAATTGATAAATTATTTAATATTTTTAAAAGGAATTTTAACACTTGACAAAAGCAATGTATATTACATTTAGGAAGATCAAATAAATACAGAAATACGTGTTTTTATTAAAACTGGTTAAACTATATTAATTAAGAAATATAGAAGAAATAATCAATATCTAACAGAATCAAGCTAAGTACTTGAACTGAAAGAAGCACCAAAATTTCCTTCGGATAAAAAAATAAATGAGTAGTAAAATGGTATTTTAATAAATTAAGAAACATAATATACAGGTGAAAAGAAAAATGGTAAATATTAAAAGGGTGATCGTATAATCTTTGGATGTGAAACGTAAAGAAGCTAAAAAATGAATTGGAGAAATCTGAAATTACGATAAAAAATTGAAGAAAATTAACGGATAAACAATTATTTCTTTATCTTAATCATAACACTGTTTCTCAAGGGATATTCCGATCATCGAAAGCTGTAGAATCAATCGTCTATTAAGGCTTTCTTTTAGTCAAAGAGAATATACGTACTCTCTTGAATCTATCAATGACATAAATTAAATAGTGTACAAAAATATGGCTCGGATATCATTAGAATGTACTGCACAGTATTAAACTAAAAGAAACAATAAAGTATTTAAGAAATATGAAATATTTTATGAAAAATTTTTCGAGAAGTGTTGCTTATATGGATATGATTTGTTCGGTGAATACGTAAAACATTAGTAGTTAATTGTACTTGAATTACATTAAGTTTTCTATCAGTAATAATAAAATTAAGAAACCTTATATGTATAAAATTTTATATAAATGTTTTACCTTAAAATATTTTTTAAAAAATATTACATTAATTTACTGAAAATATCGGATGTAATATATTGTGTAAATAGATGAAATGTTAAGATTTTTATTATTTTTTCTTACCTTAATTATATTGGATTGCATTTTTTATGTTTAAGTAAGTACACTTAAGATAGATAACTAAATGTTTTATTTAGAGATTAAAGTGATTTTTGTTTTAAGTTGATTTAATTTGAAAATAGTGTAATGCGCGTATCGGATGTATAACCCCAGAAATATTTGAAAAATGCGATGTATATATATATATATATATATATATATATATATATATATATATATATATGTCAAGATATTTTATTTTAACCACCTTTATTCCATGAAATCACTTTGTAATCTCATTTGTAAGAGAGAGAGAGACGGACACGTGTTAAAAATCAAAAGCCAGATGTCTTCACGTCTTATTGAAGAGGTATACTTGAGAATTTAAGCATGAAATATAGGTAATAAAAATTAATGGTCGGAGCGGTAAACTGATGTTAAGGCCATGTGTTCTTCATTCCCGAACTGGGTAATAAATTTAATACTTGAAGATGTAACGGGTAAATAAAATTTAGACGTGGTCTAGGGTTTAATTTTAGATCTAATTTAATTATCCTCTTACATTTTCCCCCATTTTTAAAATTCGATTAATGGTGGTCTTTCTCTCTTGCAAACATAATAAATTTTCAATATATACAAAACAGTGCATAACATAATATAGAAATACATATTACACAGAGTAAATAGAATTAAGTAACACGAATAATAAAATCAAAATACAGTAAAATAAACGAAATTATAATAATAAACAAAATACAGTACAATAAACGAAATTATAATAATAAACAAAATAAAGCACTTCTAAAAAAATTGATAAAATGAAATTCCTTACACATAAATGTACATTAGCGTTTTCAAATCTATATTGCATCCACAAAAAGAGCTTAACGTTTCCTCCAAATCTTTCATATTATTAGATTTGTGTTATTGCTAGCACATAGTCTATCGATTTGTAGTATATGTGGGGAAATTTATCATATTAAACAATAATATAATTTATAAAAACACATGATATACAAATATTAAGATAATAATTTTCTATTAAAATCTACTCAGGCGCCCTCGTAATACTACTTAATTTTGTTACATAAAATTATACATAGCTGAAATACACTGTCAAAATTTCAAAAATAGTTTTGAATAAAATGATATGATTTATAATATGAGAACAGTTTATATAACACTTATACAGTATTCAACATACCAGACCATATTCTTTTTACATGTATTATAAGAATATAAAATAACAATTTAAGAATATAAGGATATAAGAACATAAGAACTCTTTTATTAATCTCTATTCGAAAAGTGGAATCATCTCTAGAAAGAAATCTATCATTACTTATAGTAATTACTTTTTCAGCAACACATACAAATTAGTATAGTAAATTTTTCCCCATATTCACTTTTACTTCAAATCATCACATAAAATAATTTGAATCTCTCCATAACTTTTTAAGCTTATTCATTTCATTGACAAATTTTTCTCCTTCGGATTTCACATTCAGTAATATAATTTACATCATACTAATACCAACACATCTCTCTGACAAATCTACGTGATCAAATCATAGATATTCAGGGATGCTAATATGAAAACAATAAGAGGTATACAAATCAAATAAATAAGTTTGTCCTCTTAATGTTTCAAGACATATACAAAATCATAATGATTGAATTCTCTTCGATCCAATGTATCATTTCCAAAATAAACTTCAAATTATTAAATTACTTTAATTTTAGACAAGGAAAATTTCGAGAAACAAAGAATCCTGATATGTGGCCAGTATATCAAAACACACAATTTCAAGATGAGAAAATTTTAAATTAAATTTAGTAAAGTTACTGATGAATAAAATAATTAACAATATAATAAAATTCAGTGGATAAAAAGAATGCAATGTGACTTTAATTTTGTTTCTCCTCGTCATCAATATCATTCATTCGTATATTAGAGTTATTTCTCTAATGTAATAACGTTATATCTTTCAACTTTACAACACCAATACTATCATATAAATCTGGGGTGGGCATTACGTCTATCGCGATCGACTGGTGGACCGCTAATACATTTTGGGGTGACCGCCTAAAAAGTTTACCAGTTAATAATTATACACTGAAAATTCAAGACTGACTGACAGTAGCAGACTAAACCTTCTACTGACTATAGCTACAAAATTAACTTTAGATAAAAATAATTTATTTCTTTAATGCATTTTACATTGTTTCATAATAAATGCATTACTTGATGTAGTTATATTTGGGGCTATTATTATTAAGTTTGTAACGCGTTTTGCTTTAGACGCTGTTCTAAAAGTGCTGTTTTTTTTATTTTAGTTCTGTAGGTAAGTACATATTCCGTACTTATTACTAACTTATAATAATAACCTATTTTCCTTACCTCATCACACATACGACATTGGGAAGTAGCGTACACAAGAATTTTTAAAGGGAAGGCAGCCGAGGGTTGAAGGTCTATCTCTCTCGTATCATACCCCAATGCGCAGTCAAACATATTTTTTTGATTGTCGGGAACAAATAACAGTAAAAAATAAATTACTGAATAAACAATTAACATTAATAAATAAAAAAATTTCTTATTTCAAATACTTAATTACGTTTTACATACTATATACATGGGACTATGATGGATCGGAAGAAAATTAAGGGTTATGAGATGGAGGGTCCGGACCCGTGGACCCCACCCCCGCATTTGTGTGCGCCATTGACACTGGGTGGACCGCAACTCCTTGAAAATATCAGAAGTAGCCCGCACCCTGGAAAAGTCTGCCCATCCCTGATATAAATGATATAATTCCTTTAACAATTTACAATAAAATAATGAAGTACGTTAAAATTTCTCAAAATTTTATATAATGAAACACATTCTACTTTCTCTTCTAAATATAAACAACAATATCAGTTAACACAAAATATATTCTATAAAAATTTTAATATCATTTATATTACTCTTCCTCTCCGAAGAGTCTTTTTTAAACAAAACTCAGTCACTTCTGTACTACATAAATGTAAA
The DNA here is from genome assembly GCA_019973975.1 of Trichonephila clavata. Lineage (NCBI taxonomy): Eukaryota > Metazoa > Arthropoda > Arachnida > Araneae > Nephilidae > Trichonephila > Trichonephila clavata. Next base: position 75,546 of record BMAO01009247.1, on the reverse strand, counting down.
CTTATAATTTCACTGACCTCCTTCCTTACTGGTAGAGATTTTTGGTTCACGGTTATCCACATATCTTTATCGCCGTTGATTTGATTTTGTAATATTTTTCGATGTTGCTCTTTCATTCTTGGATTCGATTGTGATTTTCAATAATGTATTCGATGTAGGCCTATTTCACATCGGGATTATCTCACAGTTTACCGTTGCAAATGTTGACGCGCACTTCCCTTTTTTTTTTTCTCTCGCCATCAGAGAACTTTTAATGGGGAGTTGTTTTCATTCTTTTGCTGCTGGAACGGCGCTTTTCTTTTCGGTGACAGGAGCGTTTCTTTTTTTTCTTACCATCGGAGAATTTTATTGTAGAGCTGTTTATATTCGCTTTCGGTCGAAGTAGGTTTCGTTTCCCGGGGAAGAGTGCCTCTTTTGTCCGGCAACCCTGCATTCCGTTAAGCAACATGCATTACTTTCAGTTCCATAATTTTTCTCTACAGCATATCCCATTATATTTGGCTGATTTGGCATCCATTTTTTAAATGTATTTATTTTTCGATGGATTTAAATTAGTTAAAATGAATTTGCAGACTGCATTTTTCCTTCCTTCTACAACATCCTGCCGGCTTATTGCTGTCGTGTTTTGCGAGTGAACATCAAGACATTTTATTTTAACCGTCTTTATTTCATGAAATCACTTTGTAATCTCATTTATAAGAGAGAGAGAGAGAGACGGACACGTGTTAAAAATCAAGAGTCCACGGCTTCTCAAAAGCCAGCTGTCTTCATGTCTTATTGAAGAGGTATACTTGAGAATTTAAGCATGACATATAGATAATAAAAATTAATGGTCGGAGCGGTAAACTACTGTTAAGGCCATGTGTTCTTCAATCCCGAACTGGGTAATAAATTTAATACTTGAAGATGTAACGGGAAAATAAAATTTAGACGTGGTCTAGGGTTTAATTTTAGATCTAATTTAATTATCCTTACACACACACACACGCACATATATATATATATATATATATATTACAAGACTTTTTTATACCATGACTATAGTTATCTTAGGTTTATAACTATTTTTTGTATATATGTATATATATAATTCTTGTAGTACTTCAGGAATATTTCTCGACATTTATTTCATTATCGTATGAAATGAATGTTAAGAAATTTGAGACGTATACAATGTCATACAACAGCTTTAAAATACTCTTTAAAGAAATCCGCACGATTCATTATCTTGCACCAAATTCACCAACGCACACACTCATGGAAGCCTTTTAACTATTATGCGTTTCCGAAGAACCCCATCAAAAAAATGGTCTATTAGTAAAATATCTTAAAATAATATTTAAAGTAGATCAACATGCTATAGGTACTTTAAATAAAGACAAAAAAAATACTGTATTTTTAACGCAATATTAATGTAATTTACGCATTTATTCGTGCTCCAGGTGCCATCTACCATTGGATTATATTGAGTGAATATTATTTATATTGAGTGAATATAACTTGGATATTCGTATGTGTGTGCATATTTTTTTATAAAACAAACACTCTAAGTTTCGGTATGTCGAAGCTAACAGCACAGTCGCATTGTATATTCTGCATTAATTTGCTTCTATATTTCGTTTTCATTTCCACAAATATATTGAGAAATATTTTTAACTTAAATACATTGTTCAGAATGATATTAAAATGTTTATTACTGTGTGAGAAATTTCTGCGTATTCTGCAAATTTGAAACCTAACGTTTAGCAGCTGTTCCTGCTTAAATTTAGCCTTTAATGTGGAATCTGTGGATATGTGTCGATACGTTTGTTTCTTCTCCATTGGTGACCTTTTGATTTATCCTTATATCCTTGAAGCACGTGATTTCTATGAGACTTGAGATTTTATTTTAGCTATAAAATATTCATTTATATTTATTTTTACGGGAAAACTGTCTTTAAAAATTCTATGTGTTATAAAAAAGTGTGTGTGTACCTATGTACGCACGTAAGAAGTTATACTTCTTAGGCGTAACAAGATAAAAATCTTTCTGAAAATTTTATCCTTCCCGTTATCCTACGTTTGTAGAAAAAACCACACTAATAATAGAAAGAAAGGTATTTAACACATTGAAGGTTTTATTATAACGCATTATCTAGTTAAATAAAGTTTATTTAAATATCATAATAAAATTATTTCTACATAACTAAAAAAATGGTCAATTTTTAGCCTGCAACGTATACACATTAATATTTATTATTTAATTCATGTCCATTGGTGGGAGGTCAGTAGACATGAGAGTTACAAGAGGCTTATGGTAGCTAAAGTATGATTCAAATAGTCTTGTAGAAACATTGTTTAAATATCGTACAAATACAGCATGAATAGATGGAATGAATTATTATTTATATTTCATTATTTTTCATTTATTCAAGCATAGATAATTTAATAATAATAATGCGATGAATCAATGATCTTTTTTTCGCACAAACTGTTGAAATCTAGGTCTATTGACATTAAATGCAATTGCATTACGTATTCTGAGTTGAATTTATTTTTGTAGCCACTCACACTGAAAAAAATATTTCACTTTAACATAATTTTCTGAATGGCATTAAAATGTTTTTAGCTGTGTAAGATGTACTGTGTATTTTGCATGAGAAAGTTTGTATTATAAAATTTAGGAGCTGTTCTTGTTTAAATTTAGATTTTAACATCGATTTTGTTGTTATGCCGATAAGTCCTTTAAACTCCCTCATTTTACGTGTTTTTTTTATCCACAAATGAAAAAACGATGCATTTTCCATTAGAAAACTATGGTACCGAAAACTATTTAGCTTTGCTAGACATTGTGCTGACGAGTATAAAATAATCTCATCGAACCCACAAGGTAGTAAAAACAATAGAATATTCACTAGGAAGCTAGTAGGAAGTATATATATATATATATATATATACAAAGATAAAACGTGTGATTTAACACATTCTTTTATTTTATTACAATAAAAGTTTTTAAAATTTTGCAAAATAAAGTTATTACATACAAATAAAATTTTCAGTTTTAGTGAATAGGATGCGCTTTAGATACTTATAATTATACAAATTTCATAGAGAACGTGAATCCATTTTGTACACATATTCATAAGTTTCTTTTCAATTTTTTTATTATGACTCGTGGAACCCCGGAGTTCCGTAGAACACAGTTTGAATTAAGGAACCCTACGAACTACAAGGCATTCGTGGTGGGAGGGGGACCCCATTCCGTTAGAAAAATATATCCTGAAACAATATTTAAATTGAATCAACTTGTTATAGGTACTTTATAGATTGCGAAAAGTATTGTATTTGTTATAAAAATAAAACTATTTCTAAAAATCTTGAGCAGGGCAAGCTTTGCCAAGGACGAAAGGCGGTCACGATTAGAGTTAAACGATACCAACCTTAAGTTAATCGGACCAGCCAAACCCGAGATAATCACGATTTAAATAAATTTAAACACCCCCGCACAGGGACAACAGAACCAATAACATGGGGCAGACTGTATCTGGAGATGAGGTGAACCGAATGTGACACATGAGACCTCATATTGACTGTCTCGGCGGGAAGAATCGTTCGAGAGAAAATTAAGACATCCGCCTGAAATGCCCCCGAATTATGGTAATTTTAAAATATTTAAAAAATTTAAAACAATTAAATAAAATAGAACCAGGGAACCCTCCAACTCGAAACTCAGCCTAGTTGTGAGGAAACACAAGAGGTATTCATTCGAACCGGTCCGGAGTCTGTGGTTTCAAATGGGGCGGCTCTAGCTTTGGAAAGGAAAATGAAACCAACTCTCCCTGGGAGATGGAAGCAACTGTGACGTCAATGGTCACGTACATCCCAAAGATACACAAAGTAGTAGGTGATCCCAAAGTTTCATCCTCCTATCTCTGTAATATCGTGACGTTATCAGAAGATCAAACCCCATAGGAATAACATGGAGATTCTAAATTTTAGTGATAACGCCCCCTAGGCCCACTATTTACACACGAATTGTAATAGATGAAAGAGTTCAACGAGGAGAACCTATGGCCCGAGTTTCATTAACGAAGCTCAAAATTCTTCGGAGATATGCGGGATTTGAAAAAAATTTAAAACTTTAAAATAATTTTAAAATGTTAAATATGGGTATAGAAATGGAGCTAGATGGAAAAAATACATCTAGGATGCTCACAGGGAGAGCAATCAAATCCAGCCCGTCAGATCGACCAAGGTAACATAGGACTCGAGTTATTACTCGATCAACACCCATACAGCCAAGATCCCTCAGTAACTTCCTAAGTTATTGGACAACGCTGTGTGCGCGCAACGGTGCCGTGACGGGGTTTCATCATGGTGAGTCTGATAACTCAAAATATTACGAATGTATTTTTTTAACACTTTTTAAACCTGATATGTACGTTATTTTCTAGAAAATGTACTAAGACATTTCTTACTGTATGAATACTTTTTGAGTTATGCCTTGTTATTTAAATAATGGTTTCATAAAAAGTGTAACATTTCTTATAATATTTACTCAATCAGCTCTAAAATTTGTAAATTTTAATAAAAAATTGAAATTTTAGTACATTTTCTAGATAAATGCATCTAATTTGTTTTCGTATTACTTATATAACTTTATTACTTTTTTCTCTAACTGTTTTGAAGTTTTTCAAAATATTGCTAAAATTTCACTTATAATTGGGATTTTTGTAAAATTCAGGTAATTTATTTTAAATTTTTATAGTTGAATATAGTAATATTTATTGGTATTGACTCCTAAAAGAACATTTAGTATGTTTTAGTATGCTATTTTGTTAAAAGGTACTCCGAACGTGTTCGGATACCTTAAAAATTAATTTTAAAAATCCCGGAAACTGTATCTATAAATTTCTTTTAATACTTTCTATTTACAAAAGAGTAATTTAAAAAGATGGTAAGATTTTTTTTCTTAAATAATTTATTATTTTTCGTTCATAAATAATGATACATAGTTAAATTAGCAAAACAAAACACGATATTAAACTTATCAAGAAAAGATACGCATTATCCACAAAAAAAAATAGATCCACATTCCAATCCCACAGCACTAGCTTTCGGTGAAAGGAGAAAGATGTTTCAAAAATGTAATTGCCTCGAATGTTGTCCGGTCAAGAGACACAAAACTTAATTGCTTTCCCACTCCAGTCCTTTGGGAACGTCCAGAGTGTCGAGACCGAGCTCTATTTTTCAAGCAGGATAAGTAATTACCGCCTGCCTTTCAACGCTTCTTTTTAATCAAAACGTACAACTGAGGTACTCACTAAACAATATAGCACTCTGACGCATTGATGAACCGACAGAGAACCAATTACTTAAAAGTGCTTCTGTCTTGAAGTCACTAGTAAGAAATGTTATTACTTAAAACCCTTGAATTTCAATCTGAACTTTTTATGTTCTTTTGGTTATTCACTTATCAAAATTAGGGGTAAATGTGTTAAAACAATTTTTAAAAAATTTCCAAAATAAAAAAAAATCTATTTTTCTCTTTAAATGTATTATCTTTATATAGTTTGACAGATATAAATGAGAATGCTTGAATAAAAATAGTATTTTAATTCAAACATTATTATCATTTATCTTTTTAACATTTTTAATATGTATGCATCAAGGATTTTCTTCTCTTTTCTACGAAATTCGAAAGTCTGAAATAAATTTTGCATTTCTTTGTTTAATTGTAACAGCTTTTTTTACGAAATTTTAGATACTATTCATCTTTCTACACTCACCCTGTTGCGTTTTTCAGATATGTAGAATGTTTAGGTTTTTCTTCAAATCATTGAGATTTGGCATTTTAAAATGATATCATATATGACTTACCAGTAACCGTTCCACTTAAAGTTAGCTATGTTATACAACATTAGTAAGAATTCTAATGTGACTTTCTACACAATTCGTATAAACCATATCACAATACCTACATCTAATACTACCAATCTGACAAAACCATGTTTTTTTGCTTTTTTTCAAGAAGGGGTTATTACTTTGTCTACAGTTTCCAATGCACAAACGTCTCTTTCTCCCATAAAAATGTGGTCGCGATTACTTAATAATCGAAGTAACGAACTCGTGGCTGGCGTGTCATGAGTTCGAGTCCTGGTGCCCTTGAAGGCCCAGCGTGGAAAGGGAGGCTGTTGAGGCTGAATGCCCTTCCATTGGTGTGGTAGTGTAGAGAGGAGGTGCCAGCTCAGGTGTCGTTCTTGTCACTTGACCATGGTTCAAAACTACAAGGTGAGAAAGAATTTAAACTTGTTCTTAATTTAATATTAATAAATTAAGTATGAAATACATTAGGCAGCATATATTTGAAGCCTTTATAAAAATATGATATCAGTACACTTGTATATTTTCCTTTTCATTATGTCAGAATGTATTTTGTTTTCTTCATTTCACTAAATTAATATTTTAAATAATCTTTTATTTTCGACTTTTCGATATGTTCCCTCGCCCTATGTAGGGTTATCACGCAGTTTGAGAATCGCTGCAGTAAGCCGTTTAAGAAATAATAAATGCATCATTTTAAGTTAATTTTTACGACGTAATACATATCATGTAATATATTGATTTGAATTCCCTCTAATCCAGTTAATTATTATTTTGCTTCATCTTATATTTTAAAATATATGTTCATATTACTGTGTACAGAGTTTTTAAATGTGTATCTGTATTTTTTACACCTTATTATAGGGTAACCAAGAACCCAATTAGTCCGGATTAATAAGATTTGTCACGCTGTACAGCAATAGAATGATTATTGGCGACGGAAATCATGAATGCGAACCACGGTCAAGTGACGGAGATGACACCCGAGTTGAATCCCTTTTCTCAAAACCCACACCACACACCAACCAGATAATAGCCTCGACGTGCATCAGCCCCTCTACTCTGTAGAGTTTTAATGGCACTAGAACTCGAACCTGCAACTCGCCAACGCCGGCCACAAATTCGTAACATTTATCTTTCCACTACCGCGGTGACTCAGTAGGCTTTTTTTTTTAAAAAATCTGTATTCATGCAATTCTACGCCTTACTATTTGTTCTGAATCTCACCCCGATGAACATTTACATTCAAAACGGAACACGATCTACTTTAACAACTGGAAACTGGCGGACCGGAATTCGAATGCGATTACAATAACAGTGTACACTTAAAACACCCACTACTTTCCCAGCTCAGTTTTTCAAAATGTTTCCAAGATTCGCGCTGCACATTAAAACGAACAAAAGAATTATTTCAATCCGTACCACGACCGCTTTAATGCAGAGAATTTCCCTGCGAGTTTTAATACTTAAAAATGCACCCGCGTGATATTCGTCGGGCGTGAAAATAATGACAGCGAAATTGTTTCTTCGCTCTGGTATTAACGAATATTTCGGATTATAAAATGCCGTGAGTTATGGAGAGTTTTGCTGAGAATGTTTCATATAGGTGTGTTGACTGTGGATTTTTCTTTCTCGCTTGGTCCAGTTACTTATTTAATTGAATATAATGGTTTTTCCGTTATTTATAAAAGCTTATTTGCTCACATATATTCACAGTAAAACAACATTGTTTCATCAAATTACAGAAGACAGACAAGTCAGTATTTTGCACCCGAAAATTGAATAAATTATTTATCATCACGCATTTATATAGAAGGAACATAACAGACTCCCGGCAATGGATCTCAAATGGTAATTAAAACACACAGCATGAGCACCTTCACATAAATTAAGAATTATTTCTTTTCAACTAGTTTGGTTTAAGACATAAAATTTTGGATAAAAAAACCCTGCCTTTTTTAAGAAACTCAGATTCATTGAAAAATCAAGTTTTTTGTACCTCTTGTCTTTAAAAAATCTCATCTTGGGATTGGAAAATACTTGTTGTATTTAATGATAGGCTAGAAATGTTTTGATTTCTTAGCTATATATTTTTTCTCAATTTTAGGTCCAATCAACCTCAATTCATATCCATATCTATGAACTGCAATTAGGTATGACATTAAATAGCTATACAGATGAACAATAATTAATATCTTAAAATTTTAACAAAATCTCTATGGCATGATATAAATGTATACATTCAAACCTAAAAATGTAGAAATATCTGAAAGAAAGCTGCGCAGACTAAATGAATAAAAGACTTATAAAAAAAGATGCCGTTTACAGTACTTTTGAAATACATACAGGTAGAAGTATCTCACTAAAGTAACTCAATATTATTTATGAATTTGAAAAAGTGTCAAAACACTTCACAGTTCTAATACACATACAGTCTAAGTTTCAAGTAGGGAACATTATACAGGTGCGATGTTTTAACTTGACATTGTCGAGTGAGTGAGTTACATTTTTATCGCACTGTAAAAGCTGCATGAAGGCTATCGGCTCATTCTGAACCATGGTCAAGTGACGAGAAATACACCTAAGCTGTGTGGTACCCCCTCTCATAACTTTCGCACCACACCAACGGAAGGACGTTTGAGCCTCGGAAGATTTAACGTCCATCGCACAGCTTTATACGGCGGGTCTTCAGCGGTACTATAGCTTAAACTCATGATATCCCAGCTACATTAGTCCGTTGACGTTGTCGAAGTGAGGAAAAAGAAATAGTTTGAAAGAGATAAACATATAGACAAACTGGAAAAAATATCGTATTTTATTATAGTAGTTACAATTTTAAAAGAAAAGAAATGAGTTATAGAAATACATCTTTCTTACATGATGATTTTAAACATTCAAATAAATATTCATGATTCTTACATATGTACAATGGAAGTACATTGTAATACAAAACTTCTCACATGAATTCAAAGATACGAAGATTGCAACATCCTCATCCATCGTTTCGGTAGAAATTATGAAGTTAAAAAGGAGGGGGAATTATAACCTCATCCTGAATGCTAATATTCTAGTTCCTTAGAAAATTCTTGAAAGAAATAAAACTTGGATGAAAGTAACTTCCCAATTCGTTATCGAGTTCAATTTCTTTTCTGGTTGATTTCAGTATAAGAATGCAAGCATTGCCTTTCTTCTTCCCAGACAGACAAATGATTCTTCGAATCAATGAAATGGAAATACTAGGATCAACATGTTTCAAACAGTTGGGAGAGAACAAAGAAATTAAGAAATGTATGTGACCAGAAACGCCCTTAATCCAAGGAATCTGAAATGATCTAGTTACATTTTCTTATATAATCTAGTTTAAAATTTCTTTATGTAATAATAACAGTAAAACAATTAAAATTTCATTCATTCTGTTAGCTCTCACCACAGCTCTTACGCGAAGGGCGAGAATTCCTTTCACAGGTGGACACAAAATTGACTGAAAAGGGAGGGCCGTAGTCCTCAAAATTAAAATTGAGTTTTATTCCTTAAAGGTATACTAAAATATTGAATTTTTTAATTACTTTTTTATTAGTCATTACTTTTCAAAATATGTGTATTTAATGTTCGTTTACTAATAGAAATAAACCCAGAAAGAAATTCATAATGTATTCCACACATATTACAATCATTCACTCCAATTACTTTTGACTTCCTTCTATATAACATTAAAGGGAGTTGGAAAGGTAAAATTTTTTAAAAGGTGAATTTCAGGTTATTGCATTTTTAAATTCTTCAGCTCATTACCTTTTCAAAAATACCTCATTTTTATCTCTAGCTTAATTAGAAGTGGTAAAATTTTGTTTTTAAAGAATCGTCTAAACGCGAGTCACCGATTTAAATGGACAAAAAAAGAGTTAAATATTGCACTTAATCTTGGGTCAGGCTTGAAGTTTGACGTCATTTTTTAAAATTTCTTTAGGGCATGTTATGAAACGGATGGGATCTCACCTCCGACGTTTGAAAGCAAAAATGAGAAGGCAAAAATTGTCAGATGGCAAAGCATTAAGTGGCAAAAATAGATTAACAGAAGCAACTATTGATCAATTGCAAACATATTATGGTCTTGCCATTCGAAAAAATTTATCAAATGTAAAGTGCATGAAACAAGCTATATATATATATATACAATTATATGGGCAATATTTCTTCACAAAATATCTAAAGATAAAAATCCACAGCATGGATTTTGTCCATCAGGTCTTGACACATGGTGTCAGTGTAAGAAGGCTCAATTGGAAAATAAACTTTATCTCCACAAACATAAACTTCCAGTTGCTGAAGTCATTAGGCCTATTTTTAGGGACCTTTCGGATCCAGAATTATTGAAAAAGTGCTTGCATGGAAACACGCAGAATCCGAATGAAAGCATTAATAATGTTATTTGGTCTCGTGTCCCCAAAAAGACATTTGTGCACATAAAAACACTTTCCTTTGGTACATATGATGCTATTGCATCCTTTAATAAAAGAAATGCAACAAAGCTGGATATTTAAAAAAAATTTAACATAGAGCGAGGATATTATGCGACATGCTGCATGGAACATCTCGACAAAGAGAGCAGTACAAGGATAAGATATGCCAATTTACAGAAAACTAAGGAGACTAGAAAAGTAAAAAGACTTAAAAGAATGAAACAAGAAGATGAAAATTTAAAAAATGCTGAAAATTTGGAATATGGAGCTGGAATGTTTTGATAAGGTAACTTTTTTATATAAAAATGTGCTTTTCTCAAAATGTCACTTTTGAAGGTTCGATGTACCTTTTCTCAGAAAGTATATATCTGATGTCAACAAAACTTACATGGCACATTCTTTATATATTCTAGTATATACTGAATGAGCTTTTAGCAAAATTTTGTATACTTTTTTTTTATAATTTTTTTTCTGTCGAAAAACACTGTTTTTTCGCTATACATCAAATAAAAATATTTTAAAGAAAAACTAATGGAAATTTCAAAAAAAAGCTCATTTTAGTATAATATTAGATGTATGCTTAACTTACAAAAAAATTTGGGGATTGTATTTCCAACAGGGTTTTAGAAAAGACGCATTGAAAAAGCCCTTTTTAACATTATCAGTATAGAGCGTTCCGATACCCCTTAACATCACAAATTGAAATTGATAAGGCAAGTGCAAACACGATTAAACTCGAGATCAGTCTACTATGAGCATGAAAACACGAGTTATCTCGTTACCGAGCTATTGGATCTTGTAATTTTCAATTTTTATAATCCAGTAACTTCCCTTTTTATTTAAATACTGAAAAATAAATGCTCATAATTTTAAAAAAATGGTTGTTTTTGTGGTTCAAAAGTCCTCTGTAAACATATTTTTATTCCATGCTAGAAAGATTACCCACGAAAAATGTGTATGAAAAATTTTATTCGCCTTTCTATTGTCAAGCACACACTAACGTAATTGTCGTCTTAGAAATACATATAATCTATATATGTATAGATTATAGACTATATGTAAATTAGAACTAACTAGTAAATATTTAGCTACCAATATTTTCACCCAGAGAAATTCTTTCATTTTTAGATCATTTTATGGATGGATTATTTTTTATGAATGTAAAATGCTTGAATAAACTTTGAAATTAAATGATGTATTGTAAGGAAAATTCAAGAAAATTTATTTTACTTGCTGCGTTTTATTGCATAATTTGCGCACGAACTCTTTTCTTATTTTAAGTATAAAATATTTTTCTTAAAGACAGTTTATGCCCTCGTATTTGAATAACCTGAGTGTAAAATGGTATTGAAGTAAGGATCAAGATGCCATGGAACAATATCGCGAGAGAGCTCTTTCTGAAAGAGTAATATTTTCTAGAGGGAAAAGGGGATTTTATGAATTGTGTGCCTGACGCGCTTGGCTTAGATGTGAAGCATTGAATAAATTTAAAACGCTTCCAATTAGTGTAAAGCTTCGCAAATGTTTTCATTAAAAGGTAAAAACATTTTTTTTAAAAAAACCTTGAAAAAGTTTTTTGAACGCTGAAATTATGAACTGTTATGAAATGATGCGCAAAAAATAGTTCTGAAATTAATATTCTTAAAACAATTTGAGTAAATTTATTTTAATAATATCTTTTTTTCCTCTGTCCTTTAAATACGTGCACATGACTTCGTATCCATCAATCATGTATCCAAAGAATGTACGTAAATTTGAATGTGCGTTTGATTAAAATTTCAAAATAATTAAAATTTAGATGATATGTGCCCAAAATCCTAATTTCTAGAGTGAGTGAGGGATCATTTCGTCGCACTATAAAGATACACGAGAGCTTTTTGTGATGGACCTCGTATTTTGAACCTTGTTCAAGTGTCGATGACGACACCTGAGCTGGAACCTCTCTCCTAACCCACGCCATACCAACGGAAGGATGCTTGAGACTTAAATATTTAACGCATCGGAGTCATGACGGGGTTTCGTCGCATCCATGACGGGGTGTCGTCATATCCGTGACAGTGTGCGCGGTATCAGGCGATGGACTTCGAAGTTTTAAAATTCGGGAAAATGACAACATCGTAGTTGGCAATCTGTTCTCCAAACTTCCACAGTATACCAACGCGTGGATTTTGAACCTTGACAGATTTGATGTGCATCAATCTCATAACATTGTGGATCTTCAAAGAGGTCAGGATTCCCGTGAACCAACAAGTCGACAGCGCTGACAACGAATTCGTAACCATAACTCCACGGCTACCTCGAATATCAATACTAACTGAAAACTTAACACATGTATATTTCATATTCTTATGGTTGAATCCCAGCTCATGCATCAATTCTTAATTAAATAAACTGTACCGTCTCATAATTTGTCATATATCATGCTACCAATTTAAAATGAAAATAATGAAGCATATTTTCAAAATTGAAATAATGGAAAGATTCCAGAATACTTAAAACCATTTATTAATAAATCTTGTATTTTCTTTGAAACTATTTAGAATGATATAATTCATGTCTGAGGAGATCCTTATCATCCGGTTATAAAATATTGATTTCCCAATTGTTTTAGATTTTACAGCAAAACACCCTGTTTCTGAAACAAAGCTTTTATTTTTAGGAAATCAAAATTTGTCTATATAAATACTCCGTATCAGTTTACTTGGACAATGCTTACGAAGAGAACATACATAAATAATATGCGCTAAAAAAATTATATATATATATATATATATACATATATATATATATATATATATATATATATATATACATATATATATATATATATATATATATACATATATATATATACACGTAAAAAAATAATTCACGTTAATCCTTTTCTAACTTCACGTAATAATTAATTGAAGAGTTATATACTTATGGTTGGCATCATTTTGTACAAAGACTAGAATGTTCTGGAAATTTTAAACTGCTTGGTAATCGTCATGACAACCGTTGGTGTTTTTTCATATATGTAGTACTTTTATCTGAGTGTATATGTTCCATGTTTGTTAATATGTTCTATATAAAATAATAAAGGAAGGTGCTCATCTCTCAAGCTATCTCATCCATTTCGGCACTACTACACCAGAAACATCTATAAATGAATAAAATGTAAATATTCTTCGGCTAAGTATTTTAAGAGTCGGCAGGATCATACTACTGATGGGGAGTCCGTTGTTTTTCGCTACTGCAAGAAAATCGTTTCATCCTCTTCGGTTCTTTATTCCCAATGAAAAAGTAATATGGTTATAGCAAAATGATGTGATTCTAACGAAGAATCATTAAAAATTTTATAGAAATCCCCAAGTGAATCTCTAATTTAATTCACACCTTGGGCGATGTTTACTCAAAAAATTTTCCAAACTGCGTCAACATTTTTCTGTAATGAACTTAACCAATATAACGATGATAATTCACGAAATTGGGTGCAAAACATCTTGAAATCCAGAGTGTGAAGAAAAAAAACTTAGGCCATCAAGAGTAATAAAAATCAAGGTTAGATTCTCCTGTATTGAAGTGGTACAACTATATTTCTCAAAAGTATCTTTATATTCTATGTAATAACTAATATAAAAATTTTATTTATTGTGTGAAACATTTTAAAATGTGTCGAAATTTTAATGGGTGTGACTTTCTTTATTTTAAAATAATTAAATTTTCAACTTCTCGAAAATTTTGAAAATAATCTTGAAATTGGAAGTGTTTTGAGAATAAGTTTTAATATGTTTGTATTTTGACATTATTATAGCATTATGTTTATTCCAGCAACTGAGGTTTAAAGTTTTACTGTGGCGTGTACTATGCTGCTGTGTTATCATAGTAGCAAGATGTTATATCTTTATATTAAAGTGTTTATTATTTGAAATTCATTACTTTTTCGTCAAAATTATTATTTGCAAACTTGTAATTAGTTGAATTTGTGAAATATTTTATTTAAAAACTGCATAGCTCATAACGATCATTTTTTTTTTTTTTTTGAAATTTGATTTCGATGTTATAAGAATTGATAGATTTATAGTGTTTTCAAATGAGTTTTTTATGTAGGAAAACTAAATTATACTAAAATTTTGATATTTTTATGCTGAGAATTTTATGTTGATACACTTTATTTGGTATATTTTACGGTGTTAAGAATTTTAAATGGTGCTAATTTGATATGAGTGCTACGTGCCAAGTTGTTTATGTTCGCCAAGATGGGCGATAACACATTACAATATAGTTACCTTGTTGTTTCTATCATTCGGTGATGTGGTTACCATGGGGATGGCGTTTATTATGGCAAAATTTCATTGGTACCTTTTTTCGTGGTAACCCTATTAATTTTAGACAATTTTAATTCGATTTCTTAAAAATTTTACAATTTTCACTGCATTTATTCTTTACCCGCTGCACTACTCTAGTGGTGTACTTTCTTTTGTATTCGAACATGGATTTTTTAAGGGAATATATGAGGGATGTTCTTTTATTTTTTATGGATTTAAAGGTGTTCCGAATTCTTACCTTTGGTCCATTTTTTTTTCCAAAAAGTACCGACTACCTGTTCTTTTTTTTTATGTAAGATTTTGCTAATATCGACCGTCATTAAATGCGACAAATGTGGCAGTGAAACGAAGATTATTTCCCAACAGTACAAAAACTCTGACGGTCGAGTCTTTTATTGCGGGTCTTACGGTGCAAATTCACGCAGCCGAAATAAAAAATCCATCCGATTTAATTCTTTTCTTTTCAGGCAGCAAAATGCCAATTTCCACCACTTTACTTCTAACTAATAAATTCTTCAAACATTTCTTTAACTTTCTTCAATGTTGAAGCGTGATTCATTAGTCACTCAACCACTGTTTTGCTTAGGCTGCTACACAAAAATGCAGGTTTCTTTAAGTCATTTCACATTGTATAATTTGATTTCTTTTGCTCTTTATCACGTTGGATTTCAGACAACCAAAAAAAAAAAACATCTACAAAAAAAAAGCCTAAACAAAAATATAGTACAATAAGATTGATAGTTTGCTGATAATTAAGTGAATATTTAATTTTCTTAGTGAAAAATTTTATTTATTGATTTATTTTTCTGTTTCAAAAGTCCGGCACTAGTTTTGATTTTATTGTCATTCATAAAGAGTTGTTGCTTCCGATTCCTTTTTGAGCGATTTTAACCATAGGTTAAATAAACATAATATTAGATGTTTATGATTTAATCCAATTTTGTTCGGGGAACTTTCATTTACGAATAGATTAATTACAGCCAAATTGCTTTCAGTAAGGGAAGCTACTTTTATTTCTTTACTAAAACTATTTCTTTAAATGGTTTAACCAATTTCACCATTTAAAAAAAAAATTATCTCCTAGTTATGAGTCCACCCAAATGAGAACATTGAATAAAAAGAAAATAATTAGCTTTTATTAACTTTAAAAAAAGAGTTTGATTAAATATTTTTACAAAAACTCTTTAGTCTTAATTAAATTTTTAATTAAAATTTATTGCACACAATATATTTCAATTTTTTATCCTTTTTGATACATTAAAATTTAATGATCAGCTCACAAAATCTTATTTTTTTCCTTTTTAACATTGAAAACTAATGTAATCCTCCGAAATTGGAATTATATATTCTTAATGTACATACGATGAAATAACCCCCCCCCCTATTGAATATTCTACATTTAAATCCCTTATCATGCATATATAAACTATTTTTTTTAAATTAAAGTATAATCGCTTAAGCGTCTGCTCTTCTGCAGATGACTTTGACGTTTTTAATTAAAAAGGAAATGGAATTTCATAATCTTCTAAAAATATTTCCAATTGAACCTTTTAAAAACGAAAATAAAGGAGAATCTATAAATTAACAGATTATTTTTCTTATATTTATTTCATTGTTTCAAAAATAAGTGAAATATTGTTCAAATCAAATTACAAATGTTCAAGTCAGTAAATTCTGGAGCATCAGAAGCTTTTGAAAAAAAAATCATTCTTTTTCTTAAATGCTTTAAATCAAACGCAGTAAAAATAAAAATAATAATAATAATATGATATACAATTTGAATTGAAAGCGAGATTAAAAAACTAATGTCTCATACAAAGACTAATCTTTGGATTAGGAACACATCTGCAGTTACGAGTATGTTAAGTGAACTAAAACAGGAAAAATTGGATTAAAATACAGGAATGCGTCAAAACAATTATGTTTTTCTAAAAGATTCGTTTTATGTAGATAGTAAATTCCCTGAAAAGAATTTGTCTGTGTCTCTGTCCTGTTTGCGTGTGTTGTAAAAAAATATACAACGCTAAAATATACTATATAAAATGAAATTTTTCAATATAATTTCGAAGTTTAATTTGCATGAATTTTATTTTTTCATCTTAATCCTGAATATTTTCTTTTAGGCGGTTAAAGCTGTATTGGATTAATCACCGAAAATTGCAGCAAAAAATTACCACTTACGTATTTTCTGAATGTTGCTTTTGTGTGACAAGTATCCATTCACAAGTTCTTATAACTAAGTGAGGAACCATTTTGAAAGAAGTACTTCGAAAGATCCCATTTGAACATGAAACTTGACTGACAAGAGAAGGGGTCTCCTTTTTGAAACGAATTATCTCGTTATTCTGAAGGATTTTTCAACAAATCCGAAATAGTATAGCCCTTTTTTCGGTGCGAGATCACTGCTCGACGAAAAGAGTTTTAAGATTCTAGAGCGATTTGCACAGAAAAAATACCGAGCATAGAAAAATGGCAGATTTCTTAAAACTCAACTAATACGGACAAGATATCCTAACCCAATGCTATTTAACACTATTGGTTTTTGATATATTATGGTCAGAAGGAGAAATTAGAGATCCTGGTTGTAAATTTTACTGTAAGAATTTGTATTTTTATTCAAACTTTCTTTAGAAATAAATACACTTTATAAAAAAGTCAGAGGAATTGTGTATAGGAGAAATGTATCTATAATCAGTTTTATCACACTTTTAAGATTGTTTTATTGTTAGTGAACTAATTTATCAAGTGCCATACTTAAAATATGGAATATACCTGATTTCATATATTTATTAATATATAGATTCCAATGTTATGCCTCTAAGGGTCCTGAAAATTATATTGAATATTAAGCATCTGCTCTAAAATATGCAGAAAGTGAAAACTATTTAAACCATTAATTTTAACTACTTTAAGCCAAAAATCCAGCAAACTGTATTTCATATTTTGGATACAGTTTATATCATATTTTAAATTCAAAATAGAGCAACCCATCTTTTACTCAAAAGAGAAAAAGGCTTCCAAGGAAAAATTAAAATATGTTTTTGAAGTGAAAACTTCTTTAGCGGCATTGGGCACTTTTTGGTAGGGAAAAATCTTATGAGTTCGCGTCACCGACATGCTCTGACTGGCGCATGCGCAGTGTGCTGTTCGCCTTGGACACTGTTTCGATGGGTGAAATCTCGTGCGTTCGCGTCATCGAAATGCTTATAGCAGTATATCTGTAGCTATACTGCTGACGTATAGTGCTGTGTATATCTTATAAGTGAAGTTGAATGGATTTACTGAAAAGTTTAATGTGTATATGCTGTGTATTGCTCGTTGCGATTCCGAGAATGGGCAATACAAGTTTATCGTTGCCGTTTATATTTCGCCTGGAAAATCTATGAGACAGATACAACAATTTTTATTCGAAAATTTGATGGTTTATGCAAAAGAAGATTCTGAAATACTCGAAAAAAAGATTTGGCGAAAAATATGATAATCTACCGATGATTTTAAGTAGAGACTTCAATGTTAACTTTGCAGATGATAAAAATCTACTATTAATTGAATTTCTAAATGAAACACTTAATTTAAATATGTCCAATGATCGAAAACTCAGCACTACAAAATATAAAACAACGATCGATGCGGTTTATACACGTTATTTCGATAAATTTGAATCAAACATTTTCCTTTCTTACTTTAGTTACCATAAGCCTCTTGTATCTTTTGCAGAACAAATTGAAATAATTGAAAGTACAAAAAGTCTAAGCATTGTTGAAATTAATGATGATAATGATGCAAACAATTAAAATAATGATAAAAATCAAGTACATTGAAATTTAAGTAAATACAAATACTATCCTTAAATAATATGATTGTATATTAATTATTATTTCAATTGGATTGTATTTATATTTTGTCATAATCTTGTACAGCCCGTAATATATTTGAATAATAAAAAACCATATAAACATGCATTTAGTTGTTGCTCGGAGTTTCAATAGATGTGAAAACCAGACCGATGTTGATAATTTTAATTCAAATATTATGAAATTTCAAATTTTATTCTAAAAGTTCTAAGTTTTCACTTCTATTGGCAGTTTCTATAACTGCCAATTTTTTTTTACCTCCTTTGAATACATAACAAATAAGCTGAAATTTAAAAAAATTAATATAATAATGTTTCAGTGAACATGAAGTAAAAAAAAAATTATCAGATTTGTCTGCAGGGGGTTACAAACAAAGGAAAAAAAGCATTTAAATTTATTTTATAAGTTTTCTGTAATTTGTTTTAAAAATAGACATTGAAAAATAAGATAGTTTTGGAAAAAGCAATTTATGTGTTCGGGAAAAAATATTTCACTGCATTTTTTCCAACAAGTTCCCCGTAAAAGGAAAAAGAATTAAATCCAGGGACAATGTTAAATAATATTGTTAAAAACAATTTTTTAACTCTTAGTGTATATATATATATATATTTCGTTGAAATATATTCAAAATTCTTGGAGTTGTTTTCAAATATATATATATATATATATATATATATATAATCAAAATTTCTCTACAAGAGACAGATGAAATAACAGAGTAAAATATAAAAGAATGGATGCTTCAGTATTATCAACATTGCTGAATAAGGACAGCTTGTATACATAAAATTTTCCTTAAAAAAATTTTCTGTATAAAAGTGGGGTTGAACATGTTTTTTGGCCAACCAACCTTCCCCCTTTTTCTGTTAAAAATACCGAGCAAATACGAATTGGAAATAATGGATAGGAAATCTAAATCCATTATAAGGGAAAGGTAACTTACCCAAAAATTGCATACTGAAATGCAGAGCCCGCGCTAAATCTGAGTACAATAAACAAGTTATTGCCAGATTCTGGACCCAAATACAATTTCAAAACAAAGCAAAGGCTGAAAAATAGCACTTAGCAAAAGTATGAAAAGAATAGAAATAATAAAATAAGAATTGTAAACATACTACCATTATCTTAGAGACTCTTAATATGATTTAAAAGTTATAATAAATTTTTAAAAAAGTAATTTTATCTAAAACCAGAAACTGGGGTATTTAAAACTATCTAGGAAGAATAATAAATCTATAATATAAACCTTTTAAAACTGTGTAAATTTAATCCTTACTATTTAGAATTTCTTTATTTAAATATCTATTAATAAAATTAATTGGGTAGTTTTAAATTAAACAGTATTTAGTAAAATGTTTATATTTTTTTTTATTTTTTCTGATTTATTAGAAACTAGAAATTTATTGCGTAGTGTGTAATTAAGAACAATATTTCTGAATATAGATACATGCACATTACTCTCCCAATGCGGTACTTTTATAATATTGAAATTAAAGTCTTCTCGTTTATCATAAATATTAGTAACTATTTTATAATCTTTTAATTTAATTTCTATATCAAGAAAATTTGCTTCGTAACTGTTACTATTTGCCTGTATTAAATTAAGATATTGTGGATAAAAATTAATATTAGGTTTAAAGTTGTCTTGCTTGCCAAAAATGATTATATCATCTATATAACGAAAAAAGTAACATTCTAAGTTGTCTGTGAAACTGTTTTCAAAATAAAGTAAATATAAATTGGCAAGACAGTTGCTAATATATAAACATATATATATATATATATATATATATATATATGTGTGTGTGTGTAATGACTTCTTCTAATTCTCCTTAACTGTACCCCGTCAAATTATTTTCTAGTTCTTTCGCCTCTGACTGTTATAATCTTAATCTAATTGTACGACCGCGTAATCTTAATCTTAATCTAATTGCTCCCGCTCATTTGCAGCCAATCACGACTCCTGTTATAAAAGAGTCGTACGACCTTCACCGCCACTATAAAAGCTCTGAACACACGGTTGCGCGCGCTCTTTCGCTTCGCTTTTTGTCATCATGTAGTCTGCCGCATCTAGTGTTTGTGTATTGTGTGTGTCTTTTTGTGATTACGTACATCTATGTGTCGTCCTTGTCTTGCCTTTATGTGTTCAAGAATAAACAAGTTTCTTCAATCACCGTACTGCCTTATCAATCTCATATAAAGAATCCATTCCAACAACATCGTCATATTACAAAGAAATCATGTCAACGGCCATCGTATAAAGAAATTCCATTCAACGGCCTCGTCCATTACATATATATATATACGAAGCAGGATTCAAAAGTTCCCGAACTGAACCTATAACGTGAAAAAAATTTACAGTAGAGTGACCACGATAACGGGCTTCTGCGTCCATCCCTTTATCTGAAAGTGGTTTTTCCGAACTAACAGTGTTGACGGCTCGTCAAGGAGTCGCATTTTGTAGACGATTTTTATTTAGTGATCGGCGATTGAAAGAAATGGCGTTTGTTAAGCAGACAATGAATACCACAGTTTGTGTTTGCTTGGGAAAGACTACTACGGGGACTTGCGAAACGCTGAAGCATGTGTGTATGATAGCGGCACACTATCGGGAACGCGCAAGTTTTTGAGTGGAATCAACGTTTCACAGTTGGCAAAGAAAGTATCGAAGATGACGAACGCTCTGGATGTCCCACACCACTAAATACATCGAAAGGTATTCTGCGGCGGTACTTAAGAGCAGATTTCAGACAGCGCAAATAGCAGATTCATTTGGGTTAAGTTGTTATCATCAGTTGGGATACATCCTGCATCATTTGCTTGAGTCGATCCTAAAGAGGAAACCAAAATTGTGGGCTGAGCTGTCGTAAGTGCTTTTACATAACAATTGTCCAGTACACCAATCCTCCTTCTCTCTGACTTTCTTGTGAAAACATTCGCTTTACTCACCTGATCTTACCCCACTAATTTTTTCCTATTTCCTAAGCTGGCACGTCACTTAAAGGGCTATCGATTTCAATCTATAGATGAAGTGAATAGTGCATCCCGAAGGCTGAATTAAAGGATACGGCTAAAACGGGATTCCAGAAATAATTCGATGACCCTTACAAGCAATGGGTAAAATGTGTTGTTGCTCAAGGGTGTTATTTCTAACAAAAAAGTGTTTCAGCAATTTAAAATTGACAAAAAAAATTTTTTTTAAGTTACTCAGTTGGGGAACCTCGTGTATGTGTGTGCGTGTGTGTGCGTGCGTGTGTGCGTGTGCGTGTGCGTGCGTGGCGTGTGCGTGTGTGCTGCGTGTGGCGTGTGCGTGTGTGTGTGTGTGTGTGTGTGTGTGTGTGTGTGTGTGTGTGTGTGTGTGTGTGTGTGTGTGTGTGTGTGTGTGTGTGTGTGTGTGTGTGTGTGTGTGTGTGTGTGTGTGTGTGTTCCTCCAGCATAGGGTGCGCAACCGGGTCTAACAAAAGACAATATCACAGCGAGGAGTCACCAGTATTTTATATCATTTGAAAGAAATATTTGTTCTGAATTCCATACAAAACACAAATTTCAAATATTTACAGCACAAAAAGTTATGTTACAATAACTATCGATATGCATTACATACTGTTGATATATATATAGCAGTGATTTATCAACTCTTAGTAGGGTAGCCTTTATTTTTTATTAAAGCTTCACCTCGATGTTTCATTGAGCTAAAAATAGTTTTTTTCACTCTTCCTTCATTATTACATGATTCCAGGAAATAATTTTATCCTCAATTAGTTTCTTTTTTTTTTCTTTCATGAATACTTCATTCGGACAGTTTTCAAGCGGTGCTACCCGTTTTCCATATGGTTGAGGTCAGGACTGTTTCCTGGCAACAATGATATTTAGTCAAGAAGCAATGGCATCAAAGAAAAGAGTAGATTAGACACCTAAAGAAAGAGATGTGTGATGAAAAAAAGTGGTCTTTCCCATTATAAAAATGCAAGTCATATGGGTTGTCCAGTGGATATAGGGAGACTGAAAGTTTTGTTTAAGAGAGTCTGGCACATGAATTTTCGAATAAAAATTATCAATTTTTATTCATTATATTTTTTTGAAAATTCAAATATTTTTGTTTAAAATGATATATGATTTGAGAAAATACCACAATCAGAAGTATTTTTATTATTTTTTTAATGAAGCTACTTTTCGATGAGCATCAAATAAGTTCTGCTAGGAGCACCTGTGTTTCCCCTTGCATATGTTTCTGATGTGCGTGAATCCATATGATGTTCAAATGGAAAAATTAGAGTGCGTTGGGCTTATCCAAAAGTGTATGGGTACACGTCTTTTAGATCTTAAAAGCGAAACAGAGAAAAAGAAAAGTTATTAAAAACCCTAAGAGGTCGTAACCGAGTCACCAACATTTTAATATCAAAAATTCAAAGATATTATAGTATGGCTATTATAAATAATATGAATGATCTACACAACATGAAAGGTGCTGTGTTTGGGCTGTTTATTTTAATTAATTGTCTTTAAACGAGAGCCCTCAACATGGACTGTGTCCTCCGATTACAAATGCCTCGTGCACAGAAACTGAATGAGACGAAAGACACTATGATTATAAACACACACACATGCACCATAATGAATTAAATGAAGCTAATTTATACAGATATAGGTAATCCTATGTTATTAAAAAATGTTTACAGGAAAAGACCCAAACCCCTCCCCCAAATGAGTCAGTTAATAAGACCTTATGGTCAGCTATTCCAAGATCTACATTTGTGGAATTAAAAACTCTAAAATTAGGAGTAAATATGGCTATTGCACAGTTCGATACAAGTCATGTGGCAAAATTAATGTTCTTAAAACATTGTGATATTTAACCAAGTTATAACTGTGTGTCATGCTTCAAAAACTAGATACACTTAGGATTCGTGTAGCCCAATGAAAGCATTTTGAGATTCCAAAAAAGGCAGCATTGTTAAAAATAATGAAAAAAAATTAAATTATATAGAAGAGTCCTTTGTATGAGCAGTGAGTTTAACAAATACTTAATTTGCTTCTGGAAAATACTAAAAAAAGTAAATGCTCAAAAAATTAAAAAATTTTACTTTGAGGTCTGTTTTCTCAAAATGTAGTATTTTTCACTTTATGTACCTTTTTCTCAAAAACTACTTATCCTATAATCCTTAAATTTTCAGTGAGCAGACTTATAACATGTTTACATACTTTAATTTATGGAATAAGATATCTATAGTAAACCTTTTTAGATATGACTTTTTTAAACTGAATTTTAGGAGAAAGAATTGGATAATTTTTTTAAAAAATTTATAATTAATTTAATTTTTAATAAAACGACAAAACCCTTCTTTAAAGTGTCATTGATAGCACATATAATCTGCTGTAAAAAAATTTTCATGAGAAATAAGTAGTTGAAGAGAAAAAGGTACATAAACTTACGCAATTTAACATGGGCTCCTATGGACGTGCTGGATCCCCTTAAGATGTCAGGAGACAAATTTAGTAAAATCAAAGCAGAAATATGCCAAAAAAAGGTGCAGTACATTTGTTGATGACAGAAAAACAAATATATCATGTCTCCAAGATAAAAGTATGTCTTCAACGGTCATCAGAACTTTTCTGAATGATGCTGGTGTTTCTGTCAGTTCAAAAACAATCAGAAGATTAGCAGATATTAGAGTAAGAGGTACAATTCCACGAAAAAAAGCCATTTCTCAATTTACAGCAACGCTAAAAAAGACTGCTGTGATCAAAGGAACAACTTTACTTGGACAAATGATTAATGGTATCAAGTTATATAGAAAATGAAACTAAGATATCGTTATTCGGTAGTTAAGACCGAAAATATGTAAGTTGCAGAAGAGAAAAAATGCTCCATCCAGACTGCATTCAGGCAACTGTGAAGTACCCACATAGTTTTATAATTTAGTCAAGCATCTCACTAAATAGTATCGGTCACCTTCATATCATTGTGGGACACTGAATGTTAGAAAAAACTTTGACATCATTCTAGAACCGAAAATTCTGTCTTCCATCAGGGATATATTTATTAACAATGCTTGATTTTTTAGCAGGACTCTGTTCTTTGCTACACAGCAGAGATGAGGTACCCATGAAATAAAAAAAGAACTAATTGAGGATATAATTGTTGGCGTGTCATGTAATAACGTAGGAAGAGCTTATATATAAAATTGTTTTCAACTTAATAAAACATCGATGTGAAGCTGTAATGAAAAACGGCTATCCCACTAAGCACTGATAACTCACTGCTATCATCTGTATATATCTAATGTACTTCGATAGTTATTGGAGTATAACTTTTTTGACTCGCAAATATTTGAATTTTGTGTTTTGTATTGAAGACTTAACATTTTGTGCAACGTTACATTTTCTATAAGCATACAAACTTAAAAAACATAATAATTTTAAAAAGTGTCCACAATTTTGGTCAAAACTATATATATATATATATATATATATATTAGCTATCCATTTTAGAGCAATAACTTTCTTTTTATTGCTTTATAGTACCAAATTTCAGGTTCCTGGTGGTTTTTCTAATAGATTAACTAGTATTTGTTATGAGATTTATTAGCTATGCGCTTTGATTTTATTATAAATATATATTTAACCAATACTGTTCGTTGTACTTCTATTTTTGCTTTGCTTATTTAAATATAGAGATTTGTCTCCCATCCGGTATAGTGGCTAGCGACGCTGACTGTTGTGCCATAGGGCCTGGGTTCGAATTTCGGAGAAGACATGGATGTTTGTAAATGTATAGTGCCTTTGTGTGGGGCAGGGGGTAGTACTCTAGCCATCGAACCGCAGGTCCTCTCGTGCGGTTGGTAGATGGAGAAGAGTGGTGGGAAGCCCCTGAGCACCCCAAGGGGCTCAGTTGCACCCTTTTCAAAATTAGGGTGCAACTGAGCCAAAACCTACTGTCACAACATGGTGCTCAAAGGTACGGCTAAAGACAGGCGTACATCTAGCCCATTACCACGATGAATTTCGTTGGTCTCGATCTGACATCGTCAGACAGGTGGCATTAGTAAAAACAACAAATACAGAGATTTAGTATATATTATTATTGATTAAGGACGAGCCCAAAGCATTACCCTGATTATAAATGTGTGTTGTGCTCAAACTATTATAATTAGACGGAACGATGGTTATGAATTTTTTAAGACCATTTACCTCATATGCTCTATGTATCCTTAAATATTTCATATCATCGGTTTTTTTTATTTAGCACCAGGGGATTTGCATCCGTAACAAAGTCTAAATTTACCCTGCACATTAATGGACAATTTCTTTTAGTGAAACCAAAGCACACTTTTGGCTTCGTATAGAATCGACGCTATTTTGCAATAATGATATCTTCCTTACAAATGTTCCCCTAAGTTATTCTTGAAAGAGCATTCGCGTCATCTACTCCTCAAAACAGGGCCGTGGGTAGCCTAGTGGTTAGAGCATCGGACTCCAGACTAGAAGGCCTGGCTTCGATGTCCGATGCCACTTAACACCTTCCGAGTACACATGGAGTACGTGCTCGTTAAATCAGTGGGTCCTAATGGTGTCGCCATCTGTCGTGTTGTACCGAGCGAAATCGTACTGTCATCTTCATGAGGGGCTCGAAGCTTAGGCTAACGACAGGCGTAGCTCTAACCCTTTGCCATGAGGAATTCCGTGGGCCTCAATCTGTCTACGTCAGACAGGTGGCATAAGCAACAACAATAACTCCACAAAACAAATTACCTATCCAATGACTTAAAAGTTACATTGTTATACTGAATGGATGTTTTATAATGAATTTTAACAATCACATTAAGACTTTGGGTTCACCTTGTATACGTTTACATGAGAAAATATCCACGTTTCATATTCCATTCCATTGGTTGTTGTTGTTGTTGTCGTGTCCTTCCTGCAGGGAAGGAATGAATTCAATTGGTATTTACTTATAATCAATTATCGAGTGTAAAATATCGAGGAGGAAAAAATCTACGCTGCGTACCTAAATGCATTTTAAAGTTATTTTCATTGCAATATTTGTATATTTTTACTGATCTTAATGCCTTTAAATTCGTATGTATTTGAGTTGATGAAGCATTCCCCCCCCCCTAATGTACCTTTTAATGTATTTTCTTGAAAAACAGACTTTTTTAATTCTTTGTCGTTTTTGCGTCGTTCGGTGGCAATTTGATTTATACTTCTGTTTACTTCTCCAAATACGATTTGTTTCTTATAAAGGCATTTGACTGTAGCGAACATAGGTTAATTTCAAGGGATGCAATAAAAATATTACATTTTTTTAAAGCGTAGACGGAAGCACCCCCATGCGTTATTTTTTTTATCCTAAAAATTAATATTTTGTTGGTCTATGCGAGGGTTTTGAGACCTCAAACCCTACCCTTGTACCAATACATTATTTCCAATGGCGGATTACGAGACTGCTGCAAACAAAATGAGAAACAGAGAATATTGACAAAAAAGAAGAAACAAAACAAAAATAAATAAAAAATAAGAAGAGAAACAAAAGTCCACAGTATCCTTACTAATATTATAAACGCGAAAGTTTGTATGGATGTTTGTTACTCTTTCATACAAAAACAACTGAATAGATTTTAGTGAAACCTTGCAATAATAAAGCTTATACATCAGAACAACACGTAGGCTATAATTTATTGCGATATTGCAATTAGTTAAATGTTATTAATTAAAAACCTTAAAACGTGTAATTTTCTCCCTGTGTGTTGTTTATTCTGCCGAGCGTCATTTCCATTTCAACGGAGTGGTTCCGACTTTTCCCACGTTTTTAAAATAACAATCCAGTTGTTTCTATTAAACTTAGACCAAAAATAATTACAGAATTAGAAAGATCATTTATCTCACCACGGTAGGGTATAATTTTTTTTACAAAAAATAATATTTGTATCTTACACTATTAAAATTCGAAGGTAAACAAACGTATCTATCTATCTATCTATCTATCTATCTATCTATCTATCTATCTATCTATGTGCGTCTATCTTCTCACGAACCGCACCACGCAGAAAGTCGCGGAAGGTACCAAAAGATGGGGAATTTTCCGGGGAAGCCGTATTGCCCATTTATATTCCGATATTGTAATTAGTTGAAAAGATATTAATTAAAAACCTTAAAACGCCTAATTGTTTTACTCCTGCCGGTTGTTTACTTGGCGGAACTTCCCTTCCGTTTCGGCAGAGCGGTAATCTTACGTTTTCCACCATATTAAAATTGTCATCTAATTTTCGGTGTCAAAATTAGACAAAAAATAATTACAGAATCGGAAAGATCATTTATTTCGCCACGATACGGTATAATTTTTTTTGTAAAATAACGATATTTTCTATTTTTTTTCGAATTTTTTAAAATAGTGTTAAAACTGATGCGTTTTTCTGAAAATTATATCTAAATCGTTGGGTATGAATTACTTTTCGTGTTATTAAATCGATATTCTACACTAATTAACTTCAAGCCTTTCTCTTTTAGATCCATTCATTTAAAAAATAAAATTCCCAAAACTTTTTTTTTAAAGAATTTTTAAAAAGCAGTCCCAATTTTTACTTCACATTGAATAACTTCGTCATTTATGAAGGTAATCTCACAAAACCTTTTTTCCGTGTGTACAGTAATATTATCCGTCACATATACGAAGATTGAAAAAATTGCTTCAAAATTACGGATTTAAAAAAAAGAATTGTGATTTTCGTAAACTTATGTTTTTCTGAGAAATAAATTAAAAAGTAGTAATTTGTACATTTTTTTATTTCAAAGTACGTTATTTTTGCAAATAGTTGGTGATGTTTGAGAGCATTAACGTAAAAATTATGCCCTTAAAATGAAGGTAATGATTTTTAAAATAATTTAAAATACGCGATTTTACATTTAGCCAAACATTGGCGTCGAAAATTAGCTTTGCGCCAAAGACAGTTGACCTGTTTCGCCTTCGACCGCATCTAACTCAAGGGTTACACTAAAAAAATTCTGCCTTAAACAGGGGGAAATCAGTAACTTTGGCGAGTAAAAAAAAAAATGCGAGCGAAAAAATTACTTTTTCGTCCTCCCATTCATTATTGTTGCCTATTTTCATTTTTCGCTACGGGTCCCGGTAGCACAGTCAGTTAGCGCTTCGCTTCATTTACACCGTAAAGCAGATCGTGTCTCTGCGAGTTTGAATCGGCGATGATCTCTTTTTTTTCATTTCTGCTAATTTCTCCCACGTAAATTAATTTTACTGATAAATACTTATTTTAACATGATCCTCTGTTATTTTAATGTACTTTTTTTTTGCCTTCTAAAAGGTTTTTTTCTGATTTTTAATCATTCAAAGTAATTTCTATCTTTTTCAACAATTCGATTTTGTTCATTTCTGCTTATTTTTCCCACCCGTAAATTAATTCTGTCTTCTTCAATGATTGAATTCACTTGCTGCATCCCCACTGATCTGAAATTTACTTCATTTTCAGTGCTGCCATTATGTAAGCAAATGGTATGTCACAATTAATTGCTAAATGAGAATTTTTAATCAATTTTATTAAAAATAATTAATAAGTTAGTTTTGTATAATATAATTTTTTTCGCAGATACATGTTTAAATAATTTTAACACAGAGTGGAATGAAAAACTATAAAATTAAAATTAAAGAATTAAATGTTTTTATCAAATAGTATTATTTTCTTTTTGAAAGTTTTTTTCAGTGAATGTTATCATATAACTAGGTTTTCCCCCAAAGGTGGGTTTTTAACACTTATATATGTTTAATCAAACATCCATACGTTTCAAGAGCTATCTGTAGAATTTTTTTTATTAGTATTTATTGATAATGGATTTAAATTAATATATTTTTTTTAAATTAAAATGCATTAAATGCATTTCTGAGATTCATTTAAAATATTTATCAGTATCGAAATTTTTGTTCTCTTTCATAAAACTTATAGTTTACTTTAAAATAATGCGTAATTGCATGAAACTTTTTTCCCCGTGTAAATATTTCAAAAAATTCTCACAATTTTACTTCAAGAATTAAAATAGTAGTAAAATTTTGTAATTTGAAAAATTTATACTTTCTGTTCATTTTTCAGCATACAACTATTTTTAAAAATGCTACAGTTTCGTTTTCGGGGAAAAACTAAAAAATTAAATGTTTTTATCAGATAGTATTATTTTCTTTTTGAATGATTTTTTTCAGTGAATGTGTACTTATAACTAGGTTTTTCACATAGTGTTTTTCTTAGCAGTTACATATGTTTAATCAAACATCCAAACGTTTCAAGAGCTATCTGTAGAATTTTTTTTATTATTATTTATAGATAATGTGGATTTAAATTAATATATTTTTTTAAAATCAAATGAATATTTCTATTATTTCCTTATTAAATTAATTATTTGTTAATAAAAGGTATATCGCCTAATATTTTGGATTAAAATAACGTTCTAGAGCCTGGAATAAATATTTGTCCTCAGTGCCAGCCTAGCGGTAGCTAGGCTTCTACTTCAGTTACACAGTATACCTAAGAAAGGGAGTAAATAAAGTGAGAATGATAGGTTCGCCTAAGCTAAAACTAGCTTCGGCGGTCAGGAGGTGGTGGGGGGAGGTGGAACGTAGTTTCGGTAGAAACGGAAAACAGCTTTTTCGTTTCGTTCTTCAATCCGAAAAGGGGGTTTTCGTTACGTTTAACAGCATGGGGGGGGGATTCTTAGAAATCAGGTAGTATCTTCGTTGCGCTATGAGGCAAACGGTACATGAGCTGAGGCTGGTTCATGAAGTTAGATTGAGAGCTAATCGTCGGGTTGTCATGATGATGGATTGCAGAATGGAAAGTTGAGGAAAGATTCGCTATTAGGGTGTGGATGGGTTCAACACAAAGTTCTTCGTGGAGAACAGATCTTGGGATGTACCTGGGAGCTCTGGCTATGACTCGAAGCACTTTATTTTGAAGTCTTTGAATATCATTTAATTGTGTGTTACTGGCAGATCCCCAAATGGGGCATGCATACGTTAAGATGGGGCGAAGATAGGTTTTGTAAAGAAGTATCCGGTTATTTAAAGAGATTTTGGATTTCCTTCCAATCAGTACGTTCTAGAGACATTTTTAAGCTAACTGTAAGTAGCGATTTATTGATTAATGAAAACCTGAAAATTATTTTATTATTTTAGATTCCTAAAAATTATCTATTATTAAAAAATGATGACTTTTTTTTACTCAAGCATCAAAATAGTTTTCTTTTATTGTTTAAATTTATTATTTTTTTACTATAGCAATATTGTTTTTGATATGTCATGAATAGAAACTTGAAGATAAATCTTATATCTGAGGGGAGAGTCAGGGGGAAAATAGTTCTACACTCAAAAAAGCCACTGTAACACCGTGCAGTAGAAAGAGAACTGAAACCTATTTGACATTAGTAAGATCTGGAAGATATATTTTTTTTTTCAAAAAAGGGAATTGTAGTGACGTTAATATAAAGGAATCACACACATACCAGGAACTTTGATAAAGGAAGGTGAATTTCCATGGCAGTATATTATGCATTCGAAAAAAATTTTAATAAAACACTCAAAATACTTAAAACAATCATTTAATAATTTCTTCTTTTATAAAGATAATTGCATGAAATATTTTTTCCGTGTGTCGAATATTTCAAAAAATCCTCACAATTTTACTTCAAGAATTAAAATAGTAGTGAAATTTTGAAATTTGAAAAATTTCTACTTTTCTGTCTTTTTTCAACATACAACTATCTTTAAAAAGACTTCATTTTCGTTTCCGGGGACTAAAAAATTGCAACGAAAGAACTGAAAACTGAGTGAGTGATTTTTAAATTCGCACTGTTCGTCTATTCGAGGGTTATTGGCGATGGACGTCGAAATTTTCAACCATGGTCAAGTGACGAGGGCGACACCTAAACTTTCACCCATCTCTAATAATTAGAACACCACACCAACGCAAGAACAAATTTCGAAAAGGGAGTTTTAACGACATAGTTAAAGAAATCACTCACATCGCGCACATAAGTGCTATCGGCCTGAGGGAAACACGAAATTTCCATGGGGATGAAGTTATTCACTCGGTAAAAGCCCGTGCAACGCCGGGCTAAGCGGAGAGGAAAGAAACAAAGAAATCAAAGTAATTTCGAAAAATAATATTGGAAGTGTTGAATTTGTGAAGAGAAGGGAAAATGTTAAGCGACAAAGCCATGACACGCACTCACGGGCCATGCACTCACATCGTACGCGTCAAAACCACACAAAAGTGTTGGCGTCAGAAAGAAAGGAGGAAATTAACATGGGGATTAAGTTATACCCTCGGTATAAGCCCGTGCAACGCCGCGCCATGAAAGCTACTCTACACTGTTAAAATTCGAAGGTAAACAAACGTATCTATCTAAGTATGTATTTGCGTCTATCTTCTCACGAACAGCACCACGCAGAAAGTCACGGAAGGTACCAAAAGATCGGGAATTTTCTGGGGAAGCCGTATTGCCTATTTATATTCCGATATTGTAATTAGTTAAAAAGATATTAATTAAAAACCTTAAAACGCCTAATTGTTTTACTCCTGCCGGTTGTTTACTTGGCGGAACTTCCCTTCCGTTTCGGCCGAGCAGTAATCTTACGTTTTCCACTATATTAAAATTTTCATCTAATTTTCGGTGTCGAAATTAGACAAAAAATAATTACAGAATCGGAAAGATCATTTATTTTGCCACGGCACGGTATAATTCTTTTTGTAATATAACGATATTTTCTATTTTTTTCGAATTTTTTAAAATAGTGTTAAAACTGATGCGTTTTTCTGAAAATTATATCTAAATCGTTGGGTATGAATTACTTTTCGTGTTATTAAATCGATATTCTACAATAACTAATTTCAAGCCTTTCTCTTTTAGATCCATTCATTTAAAAAATAAAATTCCCAAACCTTTTTTTTTAAGAATTTTTAAAAAGTAGTCCCAATTTTTACTTCACATTGAATAACTTCGTCATTTATGAAAGTAATCTCACAAATCCTTTTTTCCGTGTGTAAAGTAATATTATCCGTAACATATACGAAGATTGAAAAAATTGCTTCAAAATTACGGATTTTAAAAAACATTTTGTGATTTTCGGAAACTGGTGTTTTTCTGAGAAATAAATTAAAAAGTAGTAATTTGTACATTTTTTATTTCAAAGTACGTTATTTTTGCAAATAGTTTGTGATGTTTGAGAGCGTTAACGTAAAAATTATGCCCTTAAAATGAAGGTAATGATTTTTAAAATAATTTAAAATACGCGATTTTACATTTAGCCAAACATTGGCGTCGAAAATTAGCTTTGCGCCAATGACTTCTGACATGTTTCGCCTTCGACCGCATCTAACTCAAGGGTTACACTAAAAAAATTCTGCCTTAAACAGGGGGAAATCAGTAACTTTGGCGAGGGAAAAAAAATGCGAGCGAAAAAATTACTTTTTCGTCCTCCCATTCATTATTGTTGCCTATTTTCATTTTTCGCTACGGGTCCCGGTAGCACAGTCAGTTAGCGCTTCGCTTCATTTACACCGTAAAGCAGATCGTGTCTCTGCGAGTTTGAATCGGCAATGATCTCTTTTTTTTCATTTCTGCTAATTTTTCCCACGTAAATTAATTTTACTGATAAATACTTATTTTAACATGATCCTCTGTTATTTTAATGTACTTTTCATTTTTTTTTTTTTTTTTGCCTTCAAAAAGGTTTTTTTCTGATTTTTAATCATTCAAAGTAATTTCTATCTTTTTCAACAATTCCTAAGAAGAAGCTTTCATTTCTGTTTATTTTTCCCACGTAAAATTTCAGTGCTGCCATTATTTAAGCAAACGGAATGTCACAATTAATTGCTAAATGAACATTTTTAATCAATTTTAATGTAAAAATATTAATAAGTTATAATTTTGTATTTTATAAATATCGATGAATTTAAAAGAAAATAATTTTTAAAAAGTTAATTGATAGTTAGAATCAGCGATTAAAAAAATAAAATGCCGAAAACCATCATTTTTTTTTTTAATTTAAAAAAAAAAACTTTTTTTTTTAGAAAACAACGATATTTTGCATATTTCATGATTTTTTCTAAAATTTATCAACATCGTTACTTTTAAATAAAAATGATTTTTAAAATTTTTAAAATCAGTGATTTTCAAAAAAAAGCCAAAAACTTTTTTGAACAAATTTTAATAACACACTCAAAATACTTAAATCAATCATTTAATAATTTCTTCTTTTATTAAGGTAATTGCATGAAACCTTTTGCCCCCGTGTCGAATATTTCAAAAAATTCTCACAATTTTACTTCAAAAATTAAAATAGTAGTGAAATTTTGAAATTTGAAAGATTTCTACTTTTCTGTCTTTTTTCAACATACAACTATCTTTAAAAAGGCTACATTTCACCCTGTTTGCCTATTCGAGAATTTTTGGTTACGGACCTCGAAATTTTCAGCCATTCTCAAGTGACGAGGACGACACCTGAGCTTTCACCCATCTTTAATAATTACCACACCACACCAACGCAAGAACAAATTTCGAAAAAGGGAGTTTTTATGACATAGTTAAAGAAATCACTCACATCGCGCACATACACACACAAGTGCTATCGGCCTGAGGGAAACACGAAATTCCCATGGGGATGAAGTTATTCACTCAGGAAAAGGAAAGAATTGGAAAGTGAGTGGGTGATTTTTAAATTCGCACTGTTTGCCTATTCAAGGGTTTTTGGTGACGGTCCTCGAAATTTTCAACCATGCTCAAGTGACGAGGACGACACATGAGCTTTCACCCATCTCTAATAATTACCACACCACACCAACGCAAGAACAAATTTCGAAAAAGGAGTTTTTATGACATTGTTAAAGAAATCACTCACATCGCACGCACACACACAAACACAGGTGCTATCGGCCTGAGGGAAACACGAAATTTCCATGAGGGTGAAGTTATTCACTCGGTAAAAGCCCGTGCAACGCCGGGCTAAGCAGAGAGGAAAGAAACAAAGAAAACAAAGTAATTTTGGAAAATAATATTGGAAGTGCGGAATTTGTGAAAATTGAGTGAATACTAACGTCCCACTGTTGAGCTACACGAGGCCTTTTGGGGAAGGTCCACGTAATTTTGAACCATGGTCAAGCGACGTGGACGACACCTGAGCTGGCACCCCTCTCCTAACTACACCACCGCACCAACGGGAGGACGTTTGTGCTTTCGACAGATTTTACGTGCATCGCCCCCCTACACGGCGGGTCTTCAGTGTTACTAGGATCGAGATTTTGTGAAGAGAAGGGGAAATGTTAAGCAACAAAGCCATGACACGCAATCACGGGACATCAAAAGTTTTGGCGTTAGAATAAATGGCGGAAATTAACATGGGGATTAAGTTATACCCTCGGTATAAGCCCGTGCAACGCCGGGCCATGAAAGGTAGACTACACTATTAAAATCCGAAGGTAAACAAACGTATCTATCTATCTATCTATCTATCATTGTGCGTCTATCTTCTCACGAACCGCACCACGCAGAAAGTCGCGGAAGGTACCAAAAGATCGGGAAATTTCCGGGGAAGCCGTATTGCTCATTTATATTCCTATATTGTAATTAGTTGAAAAGATATTAATTAAAAACCTTAAAACGCCTAATTGTTTTAACTCCTACCGGTTGTTTACCTGGCCGAACTTGCGTTCAGTTTCGGCCGAGCGGTGATCCGACGTTTTCGACCATCTTAAAATTGTCATCCAATTTTCGGTGTGGAAATCAGACAAAAAATAATTACAGAATCGGAAAGATCATTTGTTTCGTCACGACTCGGTATAATTTTTTTTGTAAAATAACGATATATTCTATATTTTTCGAATTATTTAAAAAAGTGTTAAAACTGTGCGTTTTTATGAAAATTATTTCTAAATCATTGCGTATGAATTTATTTTCATATTATTAAATCGATATTCTACTCTAATTGACTTCAAGCCTTTCTCTTTTAGATACATTTATTTAAAAAATAAAATGACTAAAACCTTTTTTTCTGCGATTTTTTAAAAATTAGTCCAAATTTTTACTCAATATTGAATAACTTCGTCATTTATAAATATTATTGCACGAAACTTTTTTTCCGTGTGTAAAATAATATTTTCCGTATTCTGTACGAAGATTGAAAATATTGCTTAAAAATTACGGATTTAAAAAAAATTGTGATTTTCGTAAAATACCGTTTTTGCGAGAAATAATATAGGCATTATTTTTGTAACCTTTTTTCTTTAAAAATTATCGTTCTTTCCAATCAATATGTGAAAACTTGAAATTTTCAATTAAAAATTGAGCCCTCAAAAATAATGAAAACTTTAAAAACATTCTAAAGGCCAAGGCTTTGCGCATGCGCGAGAATCATTATTTGATTTTTTTTTTTTTTTTTTTTTTTTGCCTCTGTTTTACGCTCAGTGGCCAAGGTCAAACTTCCTGTTCTTGGCATGTGAATGATGTTAATTTGAGTAATGGAGAAAAGGGGAATTCCCTTTTTTTTCATGCTCTCTCTCATGTCTGAAGTTATTTGCTATCGATATTAGTATATCTAATTCATTACAGATAAACGTTTTAAAGTGTTCTAGCTTTTATTTTATTTTTATGACTGATATTTTCCTCATTCTTAAAGAATGACTTTTTTAAGAAAAGTGGAATATAAAATACTGTAAAAAAATATAATTCTGTAACATATTTTAGTCTCACACACAGTATTATTTTCTTTTGGAATGATTGTGTGCAGTGAATGTAAATAAATTTTCATGCTTTTTCATTCTTATATATTTTTAATCTAACTTTCTAAAACAAGGCAATGAATAAATGAATAGTCCTTTCGATAATTAACGGTGAGAATTTTTGTATTTATTTTTTTAGAAAATAGATTTAAAGTAATATATATTTTAAGAAACTAAAGCAATATATTTTTTTCCATTATTCATTACTAGATTAATTATGTAATGACAACACTGTATAATCTTTTTTTTTCTGGATAAAACGAGAGGTTATAGTTTTCTGGACTATAATTTAGCTACCAGTATATAACGATTAATTTGCAAATGAAAATACCACACATACACACAAACCCTTTGTATTATTTTAAGCTCTAAGAAAATAATTATTGTTAAAATAATGAATATGCTTGGTTTTTCGTAATATATTATATCAGAACGTTTTCTTTTTTGCTTTAAATATACATTTTTTTAAGTAAAAAAAGCATTGTTTTCTGTAAATCATTAATCGAACATTTTCAATCGTTACGTACGGATTTCTTATAATTATGATAAGTAAATCATCTGAACTAAAAAAGTTCATATTTTGCTCTTTTAAAATCAGTGATTGAATAAATTAAATACCAAACATCATTTATTTCGTCACGATTCGGATTTTTTTTCTTTCAAAACACTTAGACTATTCAATGATTTCTTCTAAAAGGAATAAATATCGATGTATTTATATGAAAATTATTTTTAAAAAAGTCATTGATCATTCAGGAGCAATGATTAAAAATAATAAAATGCAAAAATTATCTTTTCTTAAAGAATTTTTTTAAAAAACTTCTTTTTTTTTTACAAAACATTGATATTTTGCAAATTTTATGATTTTTTTTCTCATATGAATCAATATCGTTGCGTTTAAATAAAAACGATTTTTATAACTTTAAGAATCAGTGATTTAAAAAATAAAAAGCCGAAAACTTATTTGAACGAATTTTAATAAAACACTCAAAATACTTAAATCAGTCATTTAATAATTTCTTTATTTATAAAGATAATTGCATGAAACTTTTTTCCCGTGTTTCGAACATTTCAAAAAATCCTCACAATTTTACTTCAAGATTTAAAATAGTAGTGAAATTTTGTAATTTGAAAAATTTCTACTCTTCTGTCTTTTTTCAACATACAACTATTTTTTAAAAAAACTACATTTTCGTTTCCGGGGCCTAAAAAATTGCAATGAAAGAATTGAAAAGTGAGTGGGAGATTTTTCAAGTCGCACTGTTCACCTACTCGAGGGATTTTGGCGACGGACTGCGAAATTTTCAACCGTGGTCAAGTGATGAGGACGACACCTGAGCTTTCACCCATCTTTCCTAATTACCACACCAACGCAAGAACAAATTTCGAAAAAGGGAGTTTTAATGACATAGTTAAGGAAATCACTCACATCGCATGTACACACTCACGCACACAAGTGCTATCGTCTTGAGGGAAACAAGAAATCCCCCACACACATGGGGATGAAGATATTCCCTCGGTAAAAGCCCGTGCAACGCCGGGCTAAGCGGAGAGAAAAGAAACAAAGAAGTCAAAGTAATTTCGAAAAATAATATTGGAAGTGCTGATTTTTTGAAGAGAAGGGAAAATGTTAACCGAGAAAGCCATGATACGCAATCACGGGCCATGCACTCACATCGTACGCTTCACACCCACACAAAAGTGCTGGCGTCAGAAAGAAAGGAGGAAATTAACATGGGGATTAAGTTATACCCTCGGTAAAAGCCCGTGCAACGCCCGGCCATGAAAGCTAGTTTTATATATATATTTTGTTTAAAAATGAGTCGAAATTGATGTGTTTTTATGTAATGATTTTTAAATCGTTCCGTATGAATTTCTTTTCGCGTTAATGAATTGACATACTACATACTTTTTTTCTTTTAGAATTAGTCCTTTAAAAAATAAATTAGCAAACACTTTTTTTCATGATTTTTCAAAAAATACTCAAAGGTTGAACTAAACATTTAATAACTTCGTAATTTAGTAAGATAATTACGAAAAACTTTTTTTTCCATGTGTAGACAAATTTTTTCCGTAAACTATACGAAGATTGAAAAAATTAAGGAGTCTTTAAAATTACGGGCTTAAAAATAAATTGTGCTTGTCGTCTAATACCGTTATGGCGAGAATTCATGTATTTAGCATTTTTATGAAATTATTTTTCAAAAATTACCATTGTTTGCAATCGATGTGTGAATTTACGAAACTTCAAAAATTATACCCTCAAAAGTAATAAAAAAATTTAAAAAATATTAGCAGATTTTGAGTGCTTTGTGTATGGGCGCGAGAGAATCAGCTAAGGTCACTCAGTTCATGGTTCCCTTTAGAAATAGGAAAAGAAGGGGTAGCTTTGAGTGATGAAAGATTACTGGAATTTCTCGGTTTTATGCTCTCTCATTGCTTAAGTTATTTGCTATGAGCTGAAGCGGATTTCTTTAAAATAGTTATGAAATTTATAATTTTAAAAAAAAAGTTCTCTTTTTTTTTTTTTTTTTTTTTTTTTTTTTTGTACATAAAATTATTTTTTTAAAAAATGTACATTTTCCTTTACGGGGACTAAAAAATTCAATGAAAAAAATTGCCAAAAATTTCAGTAAAAAAAATTTGTTCATCATAATTACAATCTTTATTTATATAATTCCATTCTTTTTTATTACATTCTTTATTTAATGTCACTCTTTTTTGTAATACATTCTTTATTTAATCACATTCATTATGTAATTATATTTAATGTCTGGCTGATTAACAATCAATTACTTGGTTAAATATTCAGTTGTAGCTATAACAATATTTTACGTTTTATTTCTTGTGTTTTTGAAATTTTGTTTTTTCTACTGTGTGCTTCAGAACTATTGAAGAAAAGCTGTTGAACTTTCTTTCAAGTTGAATGATTTTTGAAATTGCTTATTTTACTATTATTTTAATTAATCCTTACTAATATTATAAACCTGAAAGTTTGTATTTATGAATGTTTGGTACTCTTTCACGCAAAAACACCTGAATGGATTTCAATGAAACTTTACAATAATATAGCTTATACATCAGAATAACACATAGGCTATAATTTATAAAGATATTGTGTGAAGTGTTCAAAATATAAGTATCAATGTCAAGTAAGTAGGAAAAAATTTTGCCCTCTGCAAGCTATTCTGGAGTGCGCTGCAAAAAAAGTTAGAGTTATACGTATATAATAAGGTATACAAAAAATCCCGCGAGAGCATATATCTATCTTTTATATGTAAGTCATTACCGCCAAAATGGTGAACCATAAATACTATAAAAATTCATATAATTTATTTCTATGCACCTTTTTTTATGCACATTATTTTTTCCATGCACATTTGGTAGTAACAAATTGATCCTTATATCAAATAAAATACTTTTAACACTTCTGATATTTAATCATTTTGGGCTATGGTCCAAATTGTAAGTCTTTAGCTCCTCGGTAAATCAGTTTAAAATCAATTACATAATTCCACCTGGACATACATACAAGAAAGCGAGTTAATAAAAACATGGTAATATTAAGTGCCAATCGTATTATCACCTTTTAAATGTATTGCTATAATTTTAATTCGTAACATCACTTCTAAACATATCGCTTTATAAAGATAAAAAATATTTAGCAGTTAGAATATCAATTATTTCTTTTTCACACAGATGCATGAGTCTTTTTTTATTTCCATTTTCAGAAATATGTTTATTGTATGGTAAGAATTTGCTGACGCATTAACCTTCCCCTTTCTCACATAAAGAACACTTCTTTTTTTAGGGTTACACCTTAATCTCGATAAATCTGGAATTGGTTGCTTAATCTAAAAATTATATACTATTACTATTTTAACATAAAATAAATACAACGGAAAGTTATATCAACGTATTACATATCTAGATATAAATTTACACTATTTTAAGTGTTCGTTACGCAAAATTTGTAACAATGTGCTACTTTTGCTGAGCAGAGATCAGCTGAGGAAGGTGTTTTCAAAAATCGACCCTCAAGAGTTACGGGATGTTATAAATAAAAAAGTCCCTTTTCTCAGCTATTAGATCAACAAATTTGAAATTTAACAAACTTCTTTTTGTTCACCTAAAATACGCAAAAAGCTTTTTTTTTTAAAATTTCAATTCACGTAAAATGAACTTATTTAAAACTTCTTTATCCTTCAATCTGTATTGTTTAATTTTTCAATTCACCCATGCGAAGAATGGGTATACGAGCTAGTTATCTATAAATCACACATTTTGTGTCTGGCCTCCCAATACACAAAACATGGATTCAGAGCTGAGTGCGCGGCAGAGTGTCAAATGAATGGCGCCTATTTCTTCAATGGAGTAGCACACACAGTCTACAAAGGGACCCTGGACAATGCTATCATGTTTAGATGCTTGGCAGTCATGATCAGTTGTGATTCAAAAATCGGCCACAGCTCTATCTAAGGGCCACTTTGGATCATGAAGGAATTTGCTAAACCACTCTTTTTAATTATTCTTTTCGTTGAATTTGGACCAGAAGTTTTCTCTCAAGTACTTCTTTATGATTGTTTTTCCACTATAAAAAGGAACTGTATTGTTTGAAAGATTTTTGTCCCCTTCTTCGCCAAGCAATCTGCATTTCCATTCCCATCAATGCCAGAGCACGATGGTATCCATTGCATGGCAAAGTGTCTATATGGCATTAAAGTAAATTGCCTATTCATAGTTGACATTTTAGAATATCTACTAATAAAAGTGCTTTGATGGTGCTTTTACTTAAAGGGCCGCTCTTGAATCACATAGAATAACTAACTTTGAAGCACCATCTGTGTGACAAAGATGTTGAGATAGAACAATGCGTATAGCTGCAATTTTGACCTAAAAAGCAGTGCTGTGAATTCCTATTGGGGTATAAAAGGAAAATAGGTTGCAGCAAACTCCAGCATCTGCATTACTATTATCTGTCAGCTTGGAACCATCTGAGTAAACGTATAGCCTTTCATCCTCAGGGTATAAGGTAGACAAAGTCTGCAAAGAAAGGATTCTTAGGATCTGGCTATTTCTTTATTCCAGACGTCATGAAACAGCTCTGTTGAAAGTCTAAAGTCATACTTTTCAGGTGGGCAGGAAGATTGTATTTGATCTTCTGGTTCGAAATGAAAATTAGGAAGCTTTTTAAGAGCCATAACTTTCTGAAGGATGGTTCAATGATTTAAGATTTCTGTTGGTACAGGATAGAGAATCATTCCAAAGGGATAGGCATTCTGGGATTCTAGTAATTTCCTCCCATAGCGATATAGCCCTTTCTTCTGTAATAGATGTAATAGGCATTTCACGGGTTGATAACAACAAAGCATCGATTGGTGTTTATTTCACAGCTCCCGTAATAAGCCATAATGCTCGGTTATGGAACACTTCTAGGATATCAATCACCTGTTTAAATGCCGCAACCAAAACCTCGCAGCAGCAGATAATGAGCGGCAGAATGTAAGTGTCATATATTAATTCTAAAGTTGTTTTAGGACAACCCCATTTTGAGCCAGCAATTCTTTTCTAAAGACTTTACCTCTTAGTTTTGAGTTCTTAGTTGTCTTTAGTTGTGCGTTCCACTGTCATTTCATTATATTGTCTCCATGTTAATTTACGATCGAAGTTAATGCTCAAATAGGCGAAACAATTTCTTTGAAGAACATTCATTCCTTGGTATGAGAGGTTCAGTTGCAATGGCTGATGGGTGAAAGAAAAAATCAGATACACTGTATTATCCATGTTAACTTTTATGTTATTATCATGGCACCAATGATCAAGGACACCAAAAGTTTTATTCAAAATTGCCTCAGATTTCCCCCTAGCTTGATATTTAGACGTTTCTGTCCATAAAACTAGGCCGTCTACATGTAGCAGACTCCAACTTAGAAATTAGGTCGTTTATATACAGATTAAAAAGGGAGGCAGCTGGAAAGGGCTCTCTGTAGTAGACAATCCTTAGAATCTTGTATTTTGAATAGTAGCCATCGTATTTAGCTCTACAGATTCGTTGGCTGAGGAAACTCTTAAACCATCCAAACAAGTTTGAATAAATACCAATATTTGAAAGTTTTAGAAAAAGACGTTCTCTCCAAACTAGTCATCTGAAGATTTCAGATCCACAAATACAGCTGACGAAATGTGTTTTTTATCCAGCGCATCTTTCACCATCTGGCTTAGAAGTGTAACATGTTGGCTGGTAGATCTGTACTGTCTGAAACCTCCCTACTCGCTTGCAATAAAATTAGTTTTCACATACCATTCCATTTTTTTTGTTACCATTATTTCCACTGTTTTAAATAGGTTGCTCGTCAATGATATTGGTCTATATCCCTTAATATCACTGGGATCTTTACTGTTCTTATGAAGTGGAACTATAAATGATTTGCGCCATTATGAAGGCACATTACCTGTGTTCCAAATAGTATTAAAAAGCTTTAAAATAGCGTGGGTTGCTTAATTTCCAAGATTTA
Organism: Trichonephila clavata; assembly: GCA_019973975.1. Lineage (NCBI taxonomy): Eukaryota > Metazoa > Arthropoda > Arachnida > Araneae > Nephilidae > Trichonephila > Trichonephila clavata. The sequence goes on along the minus strand of BMAO01009247.1, from coordinate 32,774 downwards.
TGAGATATTCTGCGTGAATGGCATCTTTACCTGAAGACTTTTTGGCTTTTAGTCTATACAAAGCCCTCTTAAGTTCAGCCATGGTGATGAGCGAGTTAAAAATGGGAAGGGTATTATGATTTTGTTTTAGTAGATTATCTTTATATATGATATTCTTGTTAACGCACCTTGTTTGTTTTCTTCAAAATGCGGGTTTTAGTTAAATACCTGAGAAATATTTGACAAATGCGTTTGCTATCCTCTCATGGGAAGAAAACGAAGCACCGTTAATCACAAAAGGTTTTTTAATGGGTCTAAAATCTTCATTTTTTAAACTTGCCAGGAACTTGTAAGTCTTTTTCCCATCTTTTTGGAAATTCATATTAGAAATAAAATCCCCAAAGGAGGCTCTTTTTCCTTGAGGACCTCTTTTCTAAACAAAGACGCTTATTTCTGCCAGATTTTGGCATATCGATTTCACGTTTAGTAGGTTCAGCTTTTCCCCTTAATCAGTTTCTTTTTTTTCTCTGATTGATTTGAGTTCTTCAGACCAAAAACATTTATAATTTTATTTGAAACAAACTTTATATGATCTAAAGATGCCTTAAAATTTATATTTTCAGGGTCTAAAGCAAATTCTGTCAATGTTCTGTATTTATAACAGTTAGCCTTTTTAAAGTTCCATGATGTTTTTGAAAACTTGTTTTTTTCCTTCCAAAACATGAAAAGAGATGTCTGCGATGAATTGTCGATGTCCTAAGCCAGGATTGTCAAGTACGATTCTCTTGGTACGTTAACTGAGATCTGACGGGACAAGTAAGATGTTAGGCAAGTAGGCATTTCCATAGCCAAATTTTTGGCAACATCATATTTCTTAACCTGAGATAAACCGCTTGCATTCCACTGGAGAACACGTAGAGAAGAGCACTGAAGGCGACACATGCCGATGTAGTAGATCACTTAGCCGTTTTAATTTACGTTTCTGGGGTGCACCAACGAGGAGGTGGATCTACATTGCACTCCGTGTACCGATACATTGGAACAATTATTTCAAGTTCTTTTGATACACAAATTGTTTCTGATAAAATTTCATAGAACTCCGATTATTCAAATATTTCCAGCAGAAGTCCTCCATGGGAATTTGATGATTATTTACAAGCAACGCCGGCAGGGGCGTAAACTTGGAGAGGGGGGAGGATTTCAACTCCCTGCTCCTCTTTACCCGATACACTAACAGATTTTAAATTTCTGCCATAGTGATTCCCCTCCCCCTCCGGGGATTTTCGTCTACATATTTTATAGAATGTAACCCTTCCATTAGAGAGGTGTGTATACGTTTCCGAAAACGCCATTCATAACTTTGTAAGCGATAGGCAAGCTGCAATCACGTTAAATTTGAAATTTTTTTCTAAATTCTCTTATCGATCTGTGGAATGAAACATCATTCATTACTTCATTATACCAAAACAGCTGATAATTGATTCAGAGGTCTCAACGGATTTAATAATTTCTCACAAACTCTTCAATTCAAAAGTGTACAGACGCAAATTTCAGATAGAATGTTGAGCTCTTTTAGTGAGAAATATTTCAAACATAGCTCTTCCAGATTTCCTTCAGTTGGCTGATCCTACATTTTGCAAACCAGGCCGTATCGGTGCACTGATAGGATGCCAATGGGTATTCCAGATTCTAAAAAATGACGTATTTAAGATTAATTCATCAAGAAAAAAACGACAGTTTAAAAAACTAAAAAAAAAACGCTTTTATGTTTAATCGAACAAAAAAGTAAAATAAATAATTCTTAATCTAAAAATAAAATGATTAACGAGAAAATTGATGTCATTGTGGTAAAAGCGTGCGGTACTTTGTACTCCATTTTTACACTAACTCAGGATTTCGGAATAGAACTAGTAAGAAATTACAACATTTGATATAGAGCACCCCACGCTTTTACCCTGATAACGTCAATTTTCTCGTAATTCCTTTTATTCATATATTAAGAATTATTTTTTTACTTTTTTGTTCGATTAAACATAAAAGTGTGTTTGTTAATTTTTTTAAACTTGTATTTATTATAGAACTACTGCAATTTTGCATTGCACTTATAGCTTGGGGTAGACATAAAAATTTACTCTCTGTTGAAATAAAAATCAAAATGGGATGAAAAAAGTATTCACAATGCGAAACAATGAAGTAATAAAATCGAGCAGCACTGCAAGTTTCGATATATATGTTACCGGCAAAGTATAAAATTTGGCATTCTATACAATGCCTAAATCTAGCCGGCAATGCATGAAATGATCCCTATTTCACACATCGCCTAGGCATTCTATAGAATTTCTAATGAGAAACCGGGAAAGTATGAAATACATCTCAGATTCATTTCGAATATTATCAATTGGCTAGACAAGACTTTTAACGCGTGTCTCAGGCTCAGAATCTGTTAGTTGTACATTGCTGTTTGTTCCGAAATGTCAAATTACTTAATTTTACCTAAACTTGTTCAATAAAAAATTGCTTTTTTCCTGTGTTACCTAAAAATGGAGGAGCAAGCTATAATGTTGGAGAACGAGTCGTGGTCTATAGCAGGGATCGGCAACCTATGTCACACGTGCCACATGTGGCACGTGGTACAATTCTCAGTGGCACTTTGCACTACTCAACAAATTTGTAAATGTTTCAATTGTTTCAAAAATGCTCTTCTGTGTGGTTCGCTGAATCATATTAGTAGATTGATTTGATACGTAACAGCTAAAGGGTTGCTGACCCATGGTCCATAGACATGAAACAACTATTCAACGGCTGCTTGCCCAAAATTCGAGTTGATGCTCCAAAAAAAAATGGTTTTTTTCTTAACTGAAATTACTTACTAGAAGTTAATAAGTGATATAAAAAATGCTAAAATGACTACTAAGAAGGAACCCAGGAACTATTGGTTGCTGAACAGCTATGATGTGATGTTTGCGGAAAATAAAAGTAAATTCATTTAAACTGTTAAAGTACCATACATTTAAACTGTCAGTACCATAAAACAGTGGTCCCTAACCCTTGGTCCGTGGATCAAAAGGTATCAGGCAACTCAAGGAGCATTACATTCTTTCCATTATATTTACTGAGGTGTATTTTTCTCGTGTTTGTGCGACTCTCTATGGAAATCACTTTATATTTTATGTAAAATCATTTTATAATTATTTTTTGGTGCAACTGAACTTTAATCTGAAGGTATGTTTAAATACATTCAAATTATATAAAATCAAACAATTTAAAACATAAATAATCAACGTCCCACCCTCAGCGGGTCGCCGTAAAATTATTCAACATTGACCGATCTGAAAGAGAAAATTGTTGGGAAGAACTGCTATACAGTATTAAGTCATGGATTCTTTATTTTCCCTCAATAGGTCTGCAGATTGGTATTTTTACCATTTTCAGACCTAGTACAATCACCAGGGTCTGGTATCCCTTTTTAATGCGGCACCATATAGGCGATACCAATTGCCACCAGTAATTTTGACACCAAGTTTAACGATGTGAACTTGTTCTAGGAATTTAATTTTGCTCTTGGCAAATTAAATTCCTAGATTCTGGGGATGTGATAGAATTCTGAAATAACTTTCAACCAAATACAAAAATGTTACACGTTATGATATTGAACTTACATCCACGTGAAACTTTACAGAAAAAACAGAAAATTTTTTTTAAAAAAAAAGGTAATGTAGTACAAAACTTTGTTTTTCCGAATGCCAATATATTGGCACTTGTAATGAGTGAGAAATAGAATGGTTTCTATCAGCTTGGAACTTCTGAAGGAATTTTAATACATGCGAAATCACAATTTAACAATAATTTTTTTAATGGCAGTCTCATTATTTTGTCAGAATATAACATTTGTACTTTTAGGAATATAAGTCATTGATATATAATTTCCTTATCATGACCTTTTTTCATACTTTGCCTAAATAGCTTTAGGCATTTTATAGAATGCCTAGGCAAAGTATGTAATAAATCTCATATTTCATACTTTGCCTAAAAACATCCGGCATTGTATAGAATGCCGGCATTTCATACTTTGCCGGTAACATATACATTATGATATGTTCAAGACATTCATTAAACTGATTGAAATCGTATAGATGGCAGCACGAGATGGGTGTATTTAGGAAAGCACCTGATTAACGAATGATAACACAGGAGATCAATCAAACCTCCGACAAAAGCGACAAAAACACATTCCATATTTTACAACATGCTTCAGGGTTTTTAAAGAGGGTGTTGAAATTCTTTTTGCAAGAGCAATCAAATTTTGTTTTAAGAATTAGAGTAAACGTGAAATTCCTGAATAAAACTCTTATTGTTTTATTGGTAGTGAAATTTATTCAGGAAGCTTGAAAGTGTTTTAATTCTCAACATTAGGATATTGTGACAATGGTTGTTGTTTCATTGAGCCATAGAAATAAAAATATTTTTTATTGTTTTTAGATTTTAAAGGTATGGAAGATGATATTTTCTGCAAAAATTTTACTGAAATAATTGGATCACGACAGTCCTGATCATGACTGCTACCGATCTACTTCCTGCCCAGGTGTGCAAGTGTATTCACGTCAATGCATACCTTTGTTGTTTTGTTTCACACCAACCATTTAGCTCTCCCCTCTCGAAAGTTTGCAGGACCCAAACTCTCTTTCTGAAAAAGTGAGGGCATTATTAATAATATTAACGTTCTCCCCATGCTTTATAACATTTTTCACTGATGTCTTCAAAGTACATACAATATCCCAAAAAACTCACAAGAGGCACACGACTATAGCTGGACATTTCTGTTTCTTGAATAATTAAATCCGGTGTGTAACGCGTATCCCCTTTTTAAAATGCTTTTATAAATATCACTTGTATGTAACGGAATCTTTGAGCTCGATTTTTATCCACTTTAAAAGGTCAGATTAATTTGAAATTTTGCACACTTATCAAGGACCGATGACAATACAATTATTTCATAATTTTATTCCATAGTCCTGATCCGGATAAAAAGCAGCAACGATATCCAGATTTGTTTATTAATTCATTATACCATTTTCAGATTTGGCGACTAATTCCATGTACCATTTCCAGATTTGACAACTAAAAGATTAAGTTACAACCTTATAAAAGTGAGAAAATGTGCGTAAGCAATTTCTTACGATAATATAAACAACTGAAGTTTTTCTGGACATGGACATAAAAAAAAGACTCGTGCATGTAAAGTATGCATTTCTATATTCTCTAGTCGGATCTGAGGAATGAAACATCATTCATTGCTTCATTTTACCTAAAAAGCTGAGAATTGATTCAGAGGTCACCGGATTAATGTAAGTTTTAGAGTGAATATTGAGGTCTTTTTAGTGAAAAATATCATTGGCCCTTGTTGGCGCCTTCGAACTTAATTGGCGACTTCAGGGTTGCCAGAATAAACTTATGTAACGCGCCATTGAATTATGGGACAGAACGCCGATGAACGGATCGAATGAAGAGAAAAAAAGAAAGCATGATGCTTTGGGCAGTGCGCTTTAAAGCGATATTTCTTCTAAAAACCTGTAAATAGTATTAATGTTGGTGTGTGTGACTGTAGAGTTCTGTGAAGTTATGTTTAGTCATCAATAAACTTATTCGTATACCAAGGGCTCTTCATTTTCCCAGATAGAACATTAAATTCAAAATTACAGTCCTCTTGCTCTCCATTGAATTCTCGATGAAACAGCCTTACACTTTCTTTCGCATGAAACATTTCAAACTTAGCTCGTTCATATTTCCTTCAGTCGGCTGATCCTACATTTTACAAATCAGGCCGTATCGAGATGCCAATGGGTATTCCAGATTCTAAAAAATGAAGCATTTAAGATTATTCCATCAAAAAATAAATGACAGTTAACAAAATTAAAAATGCATGCTTGTGTTCTAGATCGAACTAAAAAATTAAAAATAAATTATAGTTTAAAAAAACTAAAAAACATGTGTTTAACTAAAATGATTAATCGAACTAAAAAGTAAAAAAAATAATTCTTAATATAAGAATAAAATGATTAACGAGAAAATTGATGTCATTGTGGTAAGAGCGTGGGGTGCTTTGTATTACATTTTTACACTAACTTAGCATTTCGGAACAGAAGTAAGAAATTATACACTTGATATAGAGCACCCCACGCTTTTACCACAATGATATTGATTTTCTCGTTAATCATTTTATTCTTATATTAATAATTTTTTTTTTTTTTTACTTTTTAGTTCGATTAACCATAAAAGCACGTTTTTTAGTTTTTTAAACTATAATTTATTTAGGAAGAAACCCGAAATGTATATGCATAATGCTTTTATGTTTGAAGTCATATATTCAGGTATTACTCCAAGCTTTAGGAAAAAAATAGCATACTTCTATAATTGCAACCCTTTAAGTTCATATATATATATTTAAGGAATGCCATACCTTTTACATGAATAGTATTTCGATATATGTAGAAAAATCTAATTTTTTTCTATATATGTGTGCTCATATATTTTTTCTTTTTCTTTTTTTTTCCTTACTATTTGTAAAGTTATCATTTTTATACCCGACATATGTAACGCACACCCGTGAATTTCGATCTTATTTTGTGTGTTAAAAGTGCGCATTACGGTACACATTTTTACGGTACATTACCTTTTCAAGACATGTTATGGTGAAGAAAATTATTCGTGCGAATGTATTACGTTGTTTTCTAGAAATTCTTGCTTGGTGTTTATCTTTTTAACACGCTTTTATAAGTTTCACTTGCATGTAACGGAATCTTGGAACTCGATTTTCACCCACTTAAAAAGGTCAGATTAATTCTAAATTTTGCACACTTGTCAAGGCCCGATGACAATACAATAATTTCATAATTTTGTTCCATTGTCCTCATCAGGATCGTCGGGAATCACGATAATTAGATTTGGCGACAATTAAATATATCACTTCCAGATTTGGCAACTTATTGCACATACAATTTTCAGATTTGGTGACTAATTCGATATACCATTTTCAGATTTGGTGACTAATTCCATATAACATTTCCAGATTTGGAGACTAATTCCAGATTTAGCGACTAATTCCATATAACATTTCCAGATTTGGAGACTAATTCCAGATTTAGTGTATAAAAGAAAAAGGTGTAACCCTACAGCGAGTGTTTTTAATTAATGCACTGTGGCTTATAAAAATAAAACAGACAAAAAAAAGTTTTCTGTATGTGAGAAAGTGGAAAGTGGGTGTGAGTTATCAATTCTTACTATAATATAAACATTTTTCTGAAAGTGAAAATTAAAAAAACAGGCTAGTGATGTGAAAAAAATAATTTATGTTCTAACTGCTAAATATTTTTTATTTTTATAAAGCAATACGTTTAGAAGTGATGATACGAATTAACATTATAGCAATACGTTTAAAAGGTGAGAATACGATTGACACTTAATATTACCATGTTTTTATTAACTCGCTTTCTTTAATGTTTGTCCGGGTGGAATTTTGTAATTGATTTTAAACTGTGTGACTTTCCGATGAGCTAGAGACTTGAAATGTAGACCATATCTCAGAAGTGGATGACAATGCATGAAAATGTGGGGGGGGGGGGAACGAAAAGGAGGAATTTTATACTTTTTAGTCCGTTATAAAAATATGTGGTACATTAAATTTTTTTTTTTAATTCGGACTTTTTTTCTTCTTACCACACATTTTATTTGTTTGACCTGTTTTTTTTAGACGGAATCTAGTATAACAATACGGGACTCATCCTAGGCCCCGTAAACAGAGAGAATAAATACACTTCAGACCCTTTAATTAAAATCCATTGAAGAGCAAGACTTATTCCATCAGCCACGTAATTCTGGCTCCAAATATCAAACTCAAGGATAAATTCAACAATGAAAAAATTACAGTTTAAAAAACTAAAAAATACTCTTTTTTTGTAGATCGAACTAAAAAATGAAAAATAAATTATAATTTTAAAAAAACTAAAGAACACGCTTTTATACTAAATCTAAGTAAAAAGTAAAAAACTAATTCTTAATTAAAGAATAAAATGATCGAAAGAAACAGATTTAATTTCTTGTTTTAGTTTTGTACAATTACTGAGAGAAAACTTAAGTTACTTAACAATGTCACGATTTACAGTTATCGAGAAGTGTGTGGATCAGGTAAATTTGCTTCCAAATTTTAAAGGTTATACAATGTTGCGAACGTAATTTAAAATGTTTATGTAATAAGTATGTATTCCTTTCTTCTTCAACAGTTTCGAAAAAATTTCTCGTCAAATGAATGAATTATGGCTCTTTTATTTGTATTGTTTTAATGCCGTAGGAGCCATAACGTAAAAGTTGGAAAGAAATCTATTGTGTGGAAACCCACTGTATTCATTTTGCATTGCATTTGGGGATGCTTAGTTGCTATTAAAAGCTACTGAAATTCTGTTGTAATTGTAAGCAAAATAGAATGGAAAAATTCTCTTCTCGATGTGAACCAGTTGAAGTAATAAAATCCAGTTTCAATTTATATCTTGCTATATACTTAAATTATTAATTAAATGGATTTTAATTCTACAGATGGCAGCACAAGACTGAGTGTATATAGGAAATCATGTGAGCGTTGGAATAAATTTGGGTATCTTACGCTGCCTTTTTGAAGTTGCTTAGGTTAATTTTGGTTTTATGCTAATATAATCTCGAATAAAAAGCGTTACCCATAACAGTAAATAAACGAAACATTTGGAAATGGACCAGACAAAATGACAAATTTTAGTTTTGCTGTTATAAAAAGTATATCCGCAATGAAGACAAAACCAAAACAGCGCGCCAAAACAAAAAATATCTCGCCTCGCTAAACTGCAATAAACATGATTTATTCTTGGGAAATGTCACTCAAAGTTGAAATTTGTTTTGAATGCATCTTACTGACTGTTTTCTGCGTAAAAGATTAATTTTGTGTGAGAATCGTTTTTGCGAACTTCAAGTCCAGTGAGTATCGTTTTTGTTGTTTAAGTATTCAATATATAAAATGTGTATAACATTCATTTTTTTTTTCATTTGACCTGGTTTGTATACATTATTTAGATTTCACTGATTTTGTACATTTTGATTCATATTATGATTCTTATTTTCAAAGCAATGTTTCTCGTATCCTATGGTGTGAAGCGTTGAAGAGTAAAATATTTGGTGAAATTGTGGAATCTGCCACTGGTCAGCCAAATTTTGAAAAATCGCTAATTTGGTGCGTTTTTGCGTGTTGTGTTTTGGAGTAGCAACCCTACTACGCCATGATCCAACCTTTTCCTCACTGATACCAAATCAAAAGGGTTACCAGATTTGGCGCATTTATCGATTTAGCGTGAAAACCCTTGGCGAGATAAGTGGTCGATTCCACAATTCAACCAAATATTTATTTCTTCTTGCACAGGGCGCAAGAATACGAAGTTCGTGTATAGATATGTACATTACCGTCTCTGTATAACTGTTTCATATAACGTTTAGTCTGATAAATTATTTGTCGTTTAAGACTTTCTATGAATATATTCTAACGATTGTGTGTGTGGAAAAATTATTTACAAAAGAGTAAAAACCAATTAAAAGATGTTTTCGCAGTTTCTTGATGACTCTGCACTCTGCAGCCATTACATAATAAACCATGAACTCTTGTTTTCGTTTCATTGAGTGTTTACTCTATTTTATTTTATTTTATCGTCAGCTTCAGATCCTAAATAAATTATTACGAGATTTACTGACTTTTCTTATAGTTCTATTTCAAGCTCCGTCAAAAGGCTGAAAAATGATTCTTATCACAGATGTAAGAACTTCTCTATGCCGATTAATCTGTGGATTTCCTGATATTTTTCAGAATTTTTTTTTCTTCTTATTTTGGAAATTTTGTGCCAAAATCTTCTTTTTAAAATATTTTTTTCTTTTTTGTTCTAATTTGTTTATCGTCAAACACTTCAAACTCATGTGTTATTTTTTTAACTCGCATTTAATATGAAAATTTAAATTTTTTAATTCCTTTATTTTCCAAATTTTATTTTCCTTTTGAAAAAACCTTACATTTTTCATTATAAGTGTCTTAAAATTCTAATAATGTTATCATTATTAAATTTTTAGTTTTAGCTCTCTAGAACGCTTACTCTTCCGTGTGTGGAAACTGTAAGAAACGGGGAGAGGGCAGTGGCGTAGCTAGGTGTCGAAAGGCTCAGGTGCAAAAAAACAATGAGGGCTCTATTTTGGTTAGGTTTTATCAAGTCCAAAAGTAAAAATGTGTGAATATATTAAATAAGCAAAACTATATACTTTAACATCAACTCTTAATCGTGCCCTGCAATGCATGTATGTGTATAAATTTTTTCTTGTGTAATCTTTAGTGATCTCCCTGGTTCGATTTGACGCTACGACAGACCTCTTCCAGAACAGCTGTAAGGAGTTTAGGAACTATCGGAACCGAAAGACGAGAAAGTGACATAATAGACAGTAAAAAACTAAACGATAACAAACAAGGTTTCAAAAAATAGCATAGGAATTAGAAAACAAAACGTTGCAAATAAAGAATAATAGGTTTATTGTATGAAAGTCAGACTTACCTGCTAACAACAAATTAACAATTTGATTTACAATCTTTTCCTAGGTTTTCGCAAAGGTTTCAATATGACTTCGATTAAATTCATGCTTGATGCGACTACATTTTCAATTGCTATTAGCGATAAATGTCGAAGTCGAGCATGGCCCACGCCGTTTCTTTAATAATTTTTAATTTGCTAAATCATTCTTCAGCTGCTTCAGAAGTGCCAAGAAATGTATAGAATAATAACGTTGCTGTAAATACTTCTTAGCACTCAGTAGTTTCTCTTTATTTCCTAACATAATTTGTGAAAAGTCCTTGCCTGGGTTATTTTAGGGAGTACTAGGTGGTAAATATTTAGAAATTGAAGGGAAAGGTTTGGGCCCACTATATCAGAATACTTATTTTGGAATTCGTCACACTTTTGTAACAAAGTTATTTCATCAACATCTTGCAAAAATTTTAGCCTTAGAAAATTAAATATTTGACAGACTGTACTCATAACAGTATTATGTGTATTTAATCGAGCTAATATGTTGTGTTTAATACTTTATTGAATATAGTAATTTTAAATATTTTTCCCGATTTCGAAATCGGGGACCAGAAGCTAATTCATAATTTTTTTTTTAATTTTCTTTTGCCCTTTTTCTTGGAAATGGGGATCTATAACATATTTTTTTCAATTCCACTGGCTTTGTACTTGAATGACTCAATATCGTTTCTGTAAATTTGCAAGTTTCCTTTTGTCTCTACTAAAGCCCTATTTGCCTCGTCCAAATCGATATCGCAATTTTGTAAAATTTTTGATGCATAATTAGTGTTATTCAAAGTACGGTGGAAGAAATCACAAAGCAACACGGACTCTTAAGTTTAACATTTTTTTTTTTACTAATCTCTGTTTCTCTGCTCATTTTAATGGGGCTCTTGAGAACTGTATCTGGTAATGCTTTGATTATATATATATATAAAAAAGAAAGCGGTTTTATTGCAGATATCGTATCTGCCCTGCTAGATTCATCGAATCGGATTTAATTTTTTTTAAAGTGATGTCTAAATCGCCAGTGAATTTTGACAGTAGATCCCAACGCTTTATGCTATTTCCGAAAAAGTTATACAAATCTTGCAACACTGCGAAAACAGTCTGTATGTCCACACAAGCGCTAACTTCATCATTTATCACCAAATACAAATTAGGTGTGCAGAAACGTACGCAATCCGCATTAGGCTGAACATTTAGAAGTTGAAAAGTAACACGATCATGAGAAACACCTGCTGTGTCCTGATCGATGTCTTCTGTAAAAAGCCCGGGAATCTGTATAAGCCCTTTGTCAAGAATTTGACGTTTTTCATATTATCTTTTAATATCTTATTCGTGAAGATGCACAAGTCAGCAAAGATTTACCGTTCTCATTTCCGAAAAAAGTAGATGGTTCCTCCGTTCTTACGTGGACACCGTTGACATGATCGGCTGTACCTTCAACTGCGATAACTGACGAATTTCCTTGAGTAGGCTTCTCAAGCAATACTGCAGTGATCACACTAACTATAAGTCACGATTAACAGAAATACTTGTGACAGAAGTACTCGCAGTAGGCTAAGGAATTTGTCAGCTTAGGGCAATTTTTGTTTAATATTTTCTCTTTCTTGGTGTTGTTTCTGCTTAAACGCACCACTGGATTTCTTTTTATTATCCATAATTTTAGTTTTTTAATTCATGTTATACAATTCGTATGTGCTCGAGTACATACTGACGTTAAAAGGAAGAAGAAACGTTTTGCTACGCTACAAAACAACGTTGAGGAATCCATAGCTATTTATTCGGAAGGATCAAACTCATCCTCGAAAGGGTTTAGAGCTACAAAATGTTCCACGTGGTAGACAGGAAATGATACAAAGAATATGCATGAACAAGAAAAAACAATAAAATATTTTATTATAATTAATTTTTTAAAAAATGCCTTTGCAAAAAGAGCAAAGAGGGGGACAAAATTACATCCGTCTATTGCAGATACGAGTAGTTGCGAAAATTTGAAACAGGAAACTAGTTTAGTATGAATCATATTGTAATTAATTGACTATAATTTTAAAAAATTAAAAAACACGCTTTTGTTATGAAAAAAATAATTCGTAATAGAAGGGGTTTCTGGTAAAAGCGTGGGGTCCTCTATATTAATTGTCTAATTTCATTCCAGTTCTCTTTCGAAATGCTGATTTAGTGTAAAAATGTAGTGCAAAACACCGAACGCAATGACTTTATAGTTCAATTCACTATAGAAGCGAGTTTTTGAGTTTTTTTTTTTAAACTATAATTTATTTTTCATTCTTTTGTTCAAACTACAATATAAGCGTATTTTTTAATTTTTAAATTTTTTTCTTATTTATTGTTGAATTTTCCCTTGAGTTCGATATTTGGAGCTGGAATTACGTGGCTGCTGGAATTAGTCTTGCTCTTCAATGGATATAAATTAATGGGTCTGAAGGGTATTTATTCTTTCCGTTTACGGGGCCTCGGATGAATCCCGTATCGTTATATTTCAAACTTTCCGTCTCTATATAGATACAGGTCAAACTAATAAATGTGTATTAAGAAAAAATATTAAGTGTCAATCATATTATTTCCTTTTAAACGTATTGCTATAATGGTAACTCGTATCATCACCTCTCAACGTATTGCTTTATAAAATTTAAAAAAATATTTAGCTGTTAAAACGTAAAGTATTTTTTTTTTCACATGCACGAGTCTTTTTTTCCTATTTTCAAATAAGCTAGGCAATTGGTAAAAAACTAGATTATGGTAAGAAATTGCTGACGCACCTCCCCTCCCCTTTCTCATATAAATAATGATTTTTTGTTTGTTTTATTTGTATTAACCACAAGTGTATTGGCTTTTAGGGTTGTACCTTAATCTTTTAGTCGCTAAATCTGGAATTAGTCACTAAATATGAAAATGATACATGGAATAAGTCGCCAAATCTGGAAGTGGTATATGGAATTATTCGCCGAATCTGGAAGTCGTTATTCCTGACGATTCTGATCAGGACAATGGAACAAAGTTAGTAAATTACTGTATTGTCATCGGTCCTTGACAAGTGGGCAAAATTTCGAATTAATCTGACCTTTTAAAGTGAGTATAAATTGAGTTCAAGATTCCGTTACATATAATGAAACTTACAAAAGCGTGTTAAAAATAGACTATGTAATAATAAGTATGGTAAGATTTTTCTTGGAACTGGAAGTTTCTTTTCAAGTACCAGCCCCCCCCCCCTAATGTGGCTACATTTTAGCAAAAGCAACATTTTATAGAAAAGTGAAAAACTTGAATATAAAATCAGTTTTTGAATAAGTGAAATTCACAGCACTATACAAACAACGAAGATAATTTAGGGGTTGGAAAAATTATAGCAAGATCGACTTGCTTGGTGCTCAGGGTCCGAGGCCTCTGGTGCATTGCGCCTTCTCGTCTATTGGCAGCTACGTCACTAGGGGGGGGGGAGAGAAACACGAACGTCGTTTCAAAAATCAGGTTGGTGGGAAAGGGGTAAAGGAGTGACAATCAACTGATCTGGGGTGAAGCAGTTGAAAGAAAACCAGGCCGTTTGGAATAGAGAACTGTGAACCGAGGAAAGAGGAGGGGGCCTGCATCTAACACCGTTATCTTCCCACTGTAGAAATTCTACGGCGTTTTTGTCTGATTTGATTGATAGTTAATTTTTCAGCAACTTAAAAAAAAATTCTCTTTTTTTTCTTTCTATCTAGCTGTGATGAGTGGGCTGTTTTAATTTTCTTTTGTAAACCTCGTAAATTAAAACCGTGGCGGATTTTGTGGAAATTGACTCCGCATTATGGACGTAATGAATTTTAAAAATTTCCGTTTTTGAATCTACAGACAAAATTCAGCAGGCATATTTCTTTTTTTGAAAAGGAATTTTGTGGATTACTGGATCGTTATAGACAAAGATTTCTGTTTTTGAGCAATTAGCTTTTCAGATTTTAAATTTCGGACGCATGTTTTGTTTTGTTGTGCTGCTTGTTTCAAAAATACTCATACATCAAAAATTTGTTAGAAATTTTTAGTTTGAATTTTAAGTCATCTGTATGAAATGTATCCACATCCATGTAATATCATGTGAAATCGAATTATGTAAAACAGATGGCAAAAAATTCCTTGCACTAAATATAAAAATTACTTTCAAATGATGTTTAAGATGTTCCTTAATCAAATATAAATAGCATTGTGCCGAAGAAATTGTATGAAACAATAGGTTGGGGAATAATTTAAATTAATGTTCACTGTAATAAATGTGGAAATCTAACCGAAATCTTCCAAAAAAGTTAGATTCTTCAGATAGCGGGGTTTTTATTTGGCGGGGTGTCTAGGGTTTTTTACGATGTATGGGTTAACTTTGAAAAACAGAACAGACAACATAGCTTAAAGAAACTAAACAATTTATTACGAGTTTATAGGAAAGTATTTACATGGGGAATATTTACAAAATGGAAATTAGAACATGCAGACATTTATATAGTAAAATTTATATAGTAAATTTATATATATTTGTTTGATTCATAAATAATTTCGTATTTTTCCAATGCATTATAAAAACCAATAAATTTTATAAAAAATGACTTTTTTGTATTCTTTTAACCAGTAGTCTTTTTATCGATTAATATGGTTTGGGTAAAAAAAGAAAGCGTAACCTTTGTGCTCAGTTCGCTTTTCCCTAATCGCTATATCATTTTATGAGGAGTTTTGAAATAAGGTTTGTTGGTGCCAGATTTTTTTGGGAGGAGAGTAAAAACTTGGGGATTTAAAACTGTCTTTAATATCATTCGTAGGATGCGACTAGTCGTGACAGGAAGATATTTCCTCTCTTTCATTTGTTAGGCTAACTGTTAATGCAAATGAGAAGAGGCAACGCAGCTGAAGTCGAAACAATTGGCGCAATTTCGCCAAAAAATGAGCTCCTTACATCATGCCAAACAGAAAGTATTTGTGTTGTGTGTGTTTGAACTTATTAATATAAATATTATGTTTTAGAGTTGGGGTCTTAACCTTTACCTCTAGAGATCTATATCAAATAATTAACAATGATCCAGGGGCACACGACTGTCAAAAAATAAGGAAAGTCAAAAAATTTAAATAAGAAAAAGAGAGGTTTGTCTTACCAGACTACAACTGATTGTAAGGTAATGGTTGAGATGGTTTTACAGATTTGTATGTACAATACATCGGTTTCAAAAACTTTAAATGAAAGTCGAATTAAATATATTGGTTGTTGAAGATAAAAGTCTACCTTTTCTTCTAAGATTTTATCCTCAAATTCAAATGAAATTCCACTAAAATGCCTTCAACGGGCCTTTCGTGGTCAGCGGGCCACGGGTTGAAGACCCATATTTTAGAGAATGTGTTCTATTTTGTAATATTTTTTTTAAAAAAAATATAGAAATAAGTTATACACATTAAATTGAAAGACAGTATCTCCTTCCCGCTACTGAAATTGCGGTATATCTATAGATATAAAGGTGAAAAGCGACTCACTCACTAATCACGATATCTCCGGAACTATTCAACCTACATACTTGAAATTTGGTTGACATGTTCCTTTCATGGAGTAGAGATCCGTTAAGAACGCATTTTTTTTTCGCGAAATTCGAACCACAAAGGAGGTTACGAGAGTTAAGAAGCATTATAAATAATTGTTTCCATTTTTAAGCTACTCGACGTACAATTTTGAAATTGGGTAGGCAGATTCCTTTCATAGAGTATAGATCAGCTACAAGATGGGTTTTGTGAAACTAGCCCTCCAAGTGGCGCTGCGGGGGATTAAGGGGCGTAATAAAAAAATATTTCCGTTTTAAAACTACTTGACCTACCTTCTTAAAAATTGGTAGGCATGTTTCTTTCATGTAGTAAACATCCGCTACAAAATGGGTTTGAAGAAAATCGACCCCCAAGTGGCATTGCAGGGCTTTAAGGGGCGTTATAGATAATTATTTCCATTTTCAAACTACTAGATGTACAGTCTTGAAATATGATAATCAGAATCCCCTTTCGTGGATTAAAGATCCCATATATAATGTGTTTTGTGAAATCGACCCCTAGGTGGCGGTGCGGGGGCTCAAGGGACGTTATAGATAATTTTTTCCCCATTTTTAATTTATTTGACTCACAGTGTTCAAATTTGGTAAGCAGATTCCTTTCGTAGAAAAGAGAACCGCTTCGAAATGGGTTTCGCGAAAATCAACCCTCAAGTTTCACTTCGTGGGATTAAAGGGCGTAATAGATAAATATTTCAGTTTTTAACTTATTAGATCTAGCTGCTTGAAAAATGGTAGGCATGTTCCTTTCATGGAATAGAGTTCTTCTAACAAAGAGTAAAACGAAAATCGACCCTAAGGAGGGTTACGAGGGGTCAAGGGAAGTTACAGAAAAAAAATTCCTGTTTTTGAATTGACCCACATACTTGAAATTGTGAAAGCATGTGTTTTGTTGAATAGGGATCCACTAAGAATGTATTTGAGGGAAATCAACTCCTGGGGGAGCAAGGGGTTACAAAAAAAAATCCTGGTTTCGAACTGCAAGGACTATAATACTGGAATTTGGTCTGCATTTTTCTTTTATTGAATTGAAATACGCTTAGAACGATTATTTTGGAGAACGACTCTCAACGAGATTACGGTGGGTATTGATAGTAAAAATTTCGTTTTTGCTCTATTAGATTTAAACTTGAAATTTGGCTTGTATGTTTATTTTACGGAGTAGATTTCCACCGACAATTGGTTTTGCTAAATTTCACTTGGTTTTAGGGTTACGAAAGTGCAAACATCATTCTATACTTCAATTTTAGAGATTATTAGAAAATACAATTTAGAAGTTCTTTCCTTTATTATATATATATATATATACATAAACAGTATATAATTATAAAACACCATGAAATACCCAGCGAAGCGGGTGGCTAACGGCTAGTTTTTTATAAATAACTATAGTCGGATGCCAATTTTATGAATCCCTATTTAACGAATTTCGCGATTTGACGAATTTTTTCTTTTTCCCAGATCGAAATGGAAGTAAAATCCCTATCTAACGATTAATAAACCCCGAATTAACGAATTGTTTCAGCAACCAAAGAACATTTTTGTCATTAGTTTGGATTACAAAAAATGTCATTTATTTGCAAAGGACATGTCCTTTTTGTCTCAAAATGAAAAATACTTCCCTTGTAAGCCGCTAATTTCAATAGCGAGAGCCCATTATTAAACTTCACTGGTGCATATGCACCTTCCTCATTCCTTTATCTCAACCCACTCCACAAGGCAGGGGATATTTTATAGATTCTACCATTTGCTCGCTTTCTTGAAAGAAGTGATGTTTATTATACGTACGGTTTTGCAGAATTTTTTTCCCTGAAAATTTGTTAAACATGGAAACTAATGCGTAGCGATTTTTATGCATAGATTGCTAATGAAACTCCGATCAAAGCTGTTACTAGGGATTGCAATACTGGTATACCGGGATAACGAATACCGGTATTTTGAGCTATTTGTACAATTTTGTAATACCGGTATTCACAATTTTAAATACCGGTTTTTCGGTATTTACTAGAAATTTTTGAAGTGAAAACTTCTTTAGTGGCGTTGGGCACATCTGGCAGGGAAAAATCTTATGGGTTCGCGTTACCGACATGCTCTGACTGGCGCGCGCGCAGTGTGCTGTTCGCCTTAGACACTTTTTGGATGGGTGAAATCTCGTGCGTTCGCGTCACCGACATGTTTATAACAGTATAACTGTAGCTATACAGCTGACGTATAGTGATAAGTGAAATTGAATGGATCTAGTGAAAAATTCAATGTGTATATACTGTGCATTGCTCATTGCGATTCCGAGAATGGGCAATACATATTCATGGTTGCCGTTTATATTTCGCCTGGAAAATCTATGAGACAGATACGGCAATTTTCATTCTTAAATTTTATGATTTATACAACAGAAGGTTCTGAAATACTTGAAAAATGATTTGGCAACAAATATGATAATATACCGATGATTTTAAGTGGAGACTTCAATATTAACTTTGCAGATGATAAAAATCTACCAATAATTGAATTTCTAAATGAAACACTCTAGTTAAATATGTTCAATGATCGATGCGGTTTTTACGCGATACTTAGATAAATTTGAATCAAACGTTTTCCTTTCTTACTTTAGTTACCATAAGCCTATTGTATCTTTCTTAGAACAAAAGGAAATAATTGAAAGAACAAAATGTCTAAGTATTGTTGAAATTAATGATGGCAATGATGCAAACAATTAAAATAATGTTAAAAATCAAGCACATTGAGATTTAAGTAAATACAAATATTATCCATAAATAATAAGATTGTATATTAATTGTTATTTAAATTGAATTGTATTTATATTTTGTCATGATCTTGTACAGCCCGTAATATATTTGAATAATAAAAAAACCATATAAACCTGCATTTAGTTGTTGCTCGGAGTGTCATTAGATGTGAAAACCAGATTGATGGTGATAATTTTAATTCAAACATTATGAAATTTAAAATTTTAATACTAAAAGTTCTCACTTCTATCGGCAGTCTCTATATAACTGGCAATTTTTTTTAAAATTGTCTTTACTATATATTCTGGTATCACCAACCTAGTAAAATAGTTTATGTGTTTGTTTTTATGTCTCCCTAGCGGGTGAAATTTATCAGACTGTGCATATAAACAACTACATATAAACTTACATATATAAACTCGTGCAATCAAGAGAAGTGGTGAAATATGTGAATTATTTATGGAGGTGGGCCAAAACTATTCTATTATAGCTCAGAGCGATACTACACACGCGCAGGATTCGTAGTCTGATATTCGTATCAGAAAAGAAGGTTGTAGTTGTGAAGAAAATGCGTAATATTTCGATATTTTTAAATTGGGAAGTTTGTTATTCACATTGTATTTGCATATCAGGCTTGTATTTACATATCAAAATAATTTTATAAATGAAAATGAAAAAGAAGAAAAGAGACTAAAAAATTGAAATTTGATCAAGTGTATAGTAAACTATTTAAAACTTTTTTTTACCCACAAACCTTATCCACATTCAGAAGAATTAGGTGTAGTTATCTAAGATGATTATGGCACTAATGTCGATAGTGAAAACGAATTATCTCTTGAACAAAAACTAGAATTAGCGATAAGTAAAAAAATAAAAAATTCGACAAACCAAAATACAATACAGAATTCAGCTATATCCAAAACCATCCGACGAGAAATCGATTTATTTGAAGATGAGAGATTTAGAGGTAAATACTTCGAAAAAGTCTATCGCGTATTGCTAACAATACTACCAACTAGTTTAGTTTCGAAAGAGAAGCTGGTAATTTGTGCACAATATTACATTCCAGGCTTAATGACAGTATAATTAATACATTATGTTTTTTAAGATCACATTTCAAAAAATTTTGATAGTACCACTGACTGAATAGTGATATTTACACTTTTTTCTGATTTAAATAAATAAGATATTCCTTTACTTTTTTGCGCTTCTTTAAATACTGTTATAATTCAAAAATTAAAAATAATTTGTGCGTGATATTTACACTCTCTAATAAAACTGGCAAATAAAATAAAGAAACACTTGTGTTTTCTTTCTTTTCCTAAAATGTCTACTACCAATATTAATACTGGTATCCCGGTAAAAAATACCGAATACCGGTATTGAACTTTTAGTCCGATATTGCAATCCCTAGCTGTTACGTTTTCTATTTCTTTACATTATTTAGAAAATGAAAACATTCCTCATGCAGCAGGTTGTAAATGACGCATAAAGTCGAAAAAGCCCTCTTTCCAGTCAGGAAGCAAAAAGATTGTCAAACGTCTATCAGTCAGTATTTTAAAATTTCCAATAATTTATGTGCATATTTAATTCCCTAATAGTATTTTTCGCTGCTGAATAAAAAGTGTGTCATTTCTGTAACTATGCTTATTATTTACTAGTTGCTTATTATAGAATTTCCAAAAGGTAATTTTAAAATATTGCAGTGGTACAACAGTGCATGAGGGTCAAGCCCAAATGTGACCAACTCAGTTTTCGTAACCTTGGGCGCTAAGGTACATAAGCAGATGTTCCAGGCAGATGATCAGTCTGACACGAAACCCTTTTTACGTATTTAAATTACGTTTTAAATTAATCTTACGGCACCAAGAAACAAACTAAGCCGTCATTTATTCGAATAAAATTCTTTATTAATCGAACAGCAAAAATCAAAACATTATATACATCTTATCTTGTTGAGAGTACATGAGCTACTTAGCCAAACGATTATGGATTATTTAATTACATTTATACTTGTTGAGTAGTTCACGTTCTACTTCGCCAAAGGATTATGTATTATGTATTCTTACTGTAGACGTAACACACTCCCCCCCCCCATTGAGTTAATTATGACTCAAAGAAGACCGTCAAATTCAATAAGTCCAGTTTTTGAGGCGGTTTGATCTTACGTCCACACCTCGAAAACTTACAACTGTCCATAGCAGGAGTTACTTCAGTCAACTATGGGTTAACTTCTTCATCAGTATAGGCTACTGGAACTTCAGACAAGTTCGATGGTTCAGGAACCCTTTCCATACCAACAGCTGCAATTGGAAGTTCTTCAGGTTGTATTTCCAACGGAAATAACCTCGGAACAGGCCGAATTATCTCTGAATTACCACATTTCAGCTTCAGGGTTCTAATGTTGCCATTCCGACCCGGTAATAAGTCTAACACTTTAGCTAAAGGCCAATATAACCTCTTCTTGTTAGGATTTTCTACAAGGACAATTTCTCCAACTTTCATTTTGTGAGATATTGGCTTAGAACGTTTTTGAGCCAACAGTCCTAAATATTCCTTACGAAATCTACTTTTCAGATCCTTGAATAATTTGGCACGGAATCTCACTCTTCGTTGGAATTTGGCAAAATCATTGAGATCCAAGTCTGTTACTTCAGCAGAGATATTAGTCATGAAAAACATAGCTGGAGTAATGGCGATCGAATCCTCTGAGTCCTCTGAAATATAAGTTAAGGGGCGTGAGTTTATGATTCCTTCACAGTCACAACAGACTGTGAGTAACTCTTCATAAGAGAGAATTGCTCTCCCCAAAGTACGTCTCAGAATATCTTTGATGACTCTAATGAGTCTTTCCCACCATCCTCCCCACCAAGCTGCGTTGAGTGGGATGAACTTCCATTTTATGTTTTGAAGTTCAGACTCGCGTTGTATTTTACTCAAGTCTAGACCTTGTAATTCTGTAATAGAACCTCTAAAATTGGATCCATTGTCTGTATATATTGTCTTCGGTCTGCCTCTACGAGCTATGAACCGACGCAAGGAGAGCAAAAAACTTTCAGTAGACAAGGAGATTACTATTTCAAGGTGTACGGCTCGGAAAACCGCACATGTAAATAAGACAATCCACACTTTATCACCGTTTAGAAGGAAGAGGGGGCCTTCTAGATCACAATACCTATTACCTCGAATACTTTTGCATCCCTAACTCGGTCTTCAGGCAAGGCAACAGGCACACTGGCAGCTAGTCCTGCGCTGCATCGTCTACACACGGTACACTTTCTAATAATCTGTCTGACATTTCTCCTCGATTTTAAAATCCATTATTTTCCCCTTATTATTGAAAGCAGTATTTGAGTACCCGCATGACAATTAGATTTGTGCAAGTACTCCACTAGTCATGTGGTTAACGCACAATTTTCTGGACGAAGGATGGGTGTTAAAAAGCAAGGATCATCCTTCTGTTAGGTAATTTTAGTCTTAACACGCAATAATCCCTCATTATCTTTAACTACATTGATTATAGGTACATTCTTTGGCTCAGAGAAACATTACCTTTGAACAGTCCTTATAAGTATCTTTTCAGCATTCTCAAATTCTGAGTTGGAGATTTCTCCCCCATTTCTATCCTCAGGACTCTTACGACATTTAAGAATGAATCTTTTTATTCATGCTACTAACCTGATTATAGAATGATAATTTGAAAATTGCTGTGCGTACCAAGGAAAGTTTTCTTTTACATTAATACTACCCAATGTAACCTTTCTCCTTTCAGTATTTACCTCTTTAACCTCACAGTCTATTTTTGTTATTGGCCAATCCCCTGGTTCTTCCCTTAACCAGGCGGGACCTTCAAACCATTTTAAATCTAACAATTGTTGCGGAGTGCAACCTCTTGAGAGAACATCTGCTGGGTTTGAAATTCCTGGGACATGTCTCCAATTCTCGTGGAAGTCTACTTTATTTATCTCTCTGACTCGATTAAAAACAAATATTGACCATTCTCCTCGGTTCTTAATCCACCACAGTGCAACCATAGAATCTGTCCAAAATGTTGTTTTAAGGTGTGGTAGATCAAGTGCTGTCCGAAGCGAAAGAGCTAGTCTTGCACCAATACTACAGGCTAGCAGTTCTATAACCGAGGTATTGATATTGTTTTAATTGGTGCCACTCTTGTTTTGGCTCTTATCAGATGAACTTGAACACCATTATTGGTAACTGACCTAACAAAAATACAGGCAGAGCATAAGCGTTCTTAGACGCATCTACAAAAACATGCAACTCTGACTTTCCACTAACAATTATATATCTTATTTACAACATTTAGCGGATCATAATAATGGATTTAGGTTTTTACTAACCATTATTGATGTGTTTTCTAAGTTTGCCTACGTTATTCCTTTAAAAAATTAGAAAGCTGTTAGTGTTACAAAAGCATTTGAAAGCTTGTTGCAGCAAGTGAAGCCAAAACACATTCAAAGCGATAAAGGAAATGAATTTTCAATACTCAGCTTCAATCTCTATTTAAGAAATATAACATTAATCACTATTCCGCTGAAAGAGACGCCAAATCGACTATTGTGGAGCGATTTAACAGAACTGAAGCAAAAAATGTTCAGGGTTTTCACGTTTAGAAAATCCTATAAGTATGATGATGTTTTGCAGTCACTGGTGAAATCGTATAATGATAGCAAACATCGTAGCATAGGCATGGCACCATCGAAAGTAACTCGCGAGTTAGAACCGCAAATTTTTAAAAAACTATATGGCTATTATACCAATAAGGAACCCCCAGATAACTCTAAAGGAAGGTGATTTAGTGCGAATATTGAAAGGGGGGGGGCGAACAAACCTTTTCGACGTGCATATTTACCAGGTTGGAGCAATCAAGTGTTTACCGTGGCAAAGCTTTATCATTCTTCTCCAACCACATATAAGCTTCAGGATCTGAAAGCAGAAGCTGTTAAAGGACGATTTTACTCAGAGGAACTTCAGAAAATTTCGAAGCGCTCAGATGATAATTGGTATGTAGAAAAAGTGCTCAAAACAAAAGGCAGCGGCAGGAAGAAAGAATATTATGTGAAATGGAAAGGCTTCGATAATCGGTTCAACTCGTGGGTCAAAGTAACATGCATGAAGTAAATGACTTTTACGTGAGGTTCCTAGTAACTGTAGCCTCAGTTTTTTCCCCATAAATACGCAGGCAGCATTCAGAATGAAACTAGCTCGTCCAATTATATTGTCAGGTGTGTGGGAAGTTGGCTTGTCAGAGATTTTCGTTCCCCGAACATGGTTTAATATCGGAAATCACAATAATAAATATTCGATAACATATGAGGAAACTAAAATTGTGGAAAAGGATTATGTTGAACATGAAATCAGAGTGAAAATTGATGAGGGAACTTCAGACAAGGAGGTAATCGCGATACAATTAACCAAAGTATTGAAGAAAAATGCGGGCATTTTGTCTCTTTTGCATTGGATCAAAAGAATATAATTGTGTATATCGCCCCGAATTATGAGCTACATTTGACAGCTGTTGATGCATAGCGATTGTTAACTATGTTACACTTACCGATAGAGGATAGAATTATAAAAAAATTGGCAGTTATACAGATTGCCGATAGAAGTGAAAACTTAGAGCTTTTAGTATTAAAATTTGAAATTTCATAATGTTTGAACTAAAATTATCACCATCAATCTGGTTTTCACATCTATTGACACTCCGAGCAACAACTTAATGCATTTTATATAGTTTTTTATTATTCAAATACATATTACGAGCTGTACAAGATCCTGACAAAATATAAATACAATTCAATTGAAATAACAATTAATATACAATCATATTATTTATGGATAGTATTTGTATTTACTTAAATTTCAATATTCTTGATTTTTAACATTATTTTAATTGTTTGCATCATTGTCATCATTAATTTCAACAATACTTAGATTTTTTTGTACTTTGAATTATTTCATTTTGTTCTAAAAAAGATACAAAAGGCTTATGGTAACTAAAGTAAGAAAGGGAAATGTTTGATTCAAGTTTATCTAAGTATCGCGTAAAAACCGCATTGATCGTCGTTTTATATTTTGTAGTACTGAGTTTTCAATAATTAGACATATTTAAATTAAGTGTTTTATTTAGAAATTCAATTAGTGGTAGATTTTTATCATCTGCAAAGTTAATATTGAAATCTCCACTTAAAATCATCAGTACATTGTCATATATTTTTCGCCAAATCTTTTTTCGAGTATTTCAGAACCTTTTTTTTTTTTTGTATAAATCATCAAATTTTTGAATAAAAATTGTTGTACCTCCCTCATACATTTTCCAGGTGAAATATAAACGGCAACCATTAATATGTATTGCCCATTCTCGGAATCGCAACGAGCGATGCACAGTATATACACGTTGAACTTTTCACTAAATCCATTCAACTTCACTTATAAGATATACACAGCACTATACGTCAGCTGTATAGATACAGATATACTGCTATAAGCATGTCGGGGACGCGAACGCACGAGATTTCACCCATCCAAAAAGTGTCTAAGGCAAACAGCACACTGCGCGTGCGCCAGTCAGAGCATGTCGGGGACTCGAACCCATAAGAATTTCCCCTACCAAAAAGTGCCCAATGCCGCTAAAGAAGTTTTCACTTCAAAAATTCAGAGAGCTTTGTGTTTAGAAAACCCTCAAAGACAATCTTCTAAAAATTATTGCTAGAAATCTTAAGAGACGTTATATATAATTCGCGAGCCACCAGGTTTAATTATAAGTATACCAATCTCGACAATATGCAACATGAAATATTCCAGCATATAAATTTTAATCTTATGCTGACTGGGATTGGAGGAACGGCAGATTTTATTTTCGACTTTACAGAGAATAAGGTTCAAATAACTGTTCAAAAAAATGTTGAACTCGAATTCGTGTTATTATATGCCCCTTTGCTAATGAGGATGTTGAGCATGACGAAAGATGTTGTTTTAACCGGTAAAACACTGCATGTATTGCAAAAAGTGAAATGATCTCCACTGAATGAACATTTTCGAGTTAGCATTACTGATAAATCAACGGTTCCAGTAAAAGTGAAAAAAACGGGGAGAATTTAGAACTAGAAGTGGGATTTTATATAAAACCTCAGAGCAACTGTTTCGTTCTTTTAAACATCTGGCTTTTAACCATTTAGCTAATAATAAAGTGAAAATGCATATACCCGATACATCTAGTGTTACTTTTCAAGACGGCTTGAAAGATCTTCTAGGTTTCAAATATTCAACATTTTATGGCGGCACTCATATATCAGACTATCAACTGGAATTAGATGGAGGAATCACTGAAATCTATGTCTATAGTGATATAATAGAATCGCATTTTGTGGGGGACACTATTGCCCCACTCCTTCGTATTATTCCTGTTATGTCAACCAAAGAAGATCAAATCGTTATAAATTGTCAAAGAACTTTGTATTTTCCCCTATGCAAAAATTATGTTGATTGTATAGAAATCGAATTGAAAAGTAGCTCTGGAGATGGTATTATGTTTACGAGCGGAAAATCATTCGTAGTTCTTTCTTTCCGTCGTAGAACAGTATAAAAGTTTAACTAGTGCTGTGCAGAATCATTTCGATTCTGACTGTGAGAGAGAATGTATTTGGATCAAAAAGCTTGCGAGAGTTATTACTTGTCACAGGTACAATAAGGAGGTGGGCCGTATTTTCATGGAGTTACTTGTGTACCTGTAAAAGAAGCATTCTACAATGCTTTAACAAACAGTCATATAACAAACGATGAATATACTTTCGCCCAGTTAATATTCAGATCATTCCGTTGCAAAACTTTTGGGGATTACTTGAAGCTGTATCAACAGTTAGATGTTATTTTACTTGCTAAAGTTTTTACTTCTTTTAGACAAAAATGTATGGCATACTACAATTTAGACCCATGTAATTTCATTACAGTAGCTGACTTAACTTGGAACGCCGGGTTAAATTTTACGAAAGTTGAGTTAGAAATATTCACTGATCTAAACATGTATCTGTGGATCGAGAATAATATTCGTGGCGGAATTCGAATTTGAATATGTTATGTAGGAAAGAGATATTCATGCTCTAATAATCCCTTCGTTCCCGAAACATTCGATCCAAAACGTGAAGAGTCATACATTATAGCAGTTGATACCAATAATTTGTATGGCTACACAATGACTCAGTCTCTTCCTATCAGTAATTTCAAATTTTTATCTGAATCTGAAATAAAAAATTTAAATGTTTTAGATTTATCAGCAAAGGATGACATCGAATACTTTTTAGAGGTTTAGAGTTTTCTCTTACTCTCGTACCCATCCACACTGCATGATCCACACGATTTTCCACTAGCACCAGACCTTACTGAGATTACATTTGATATGTTTTCGCCATACTAAAAAAAGTTGATGAAAAAATCACTGTCTTAAACTTTCGAAACAGAATCGCAAACTCACACCATGTTTTTATATAAAATATAATTGCGTAGTATATTTAAATTTAAAGTTTTATTTAGAAAAAGGTATGGTTCTACAAAAAATTCAAAATGTTTTACGTTTTCGACAAGAACCTTGGTTAAAACCCTATGTTTCATTTAATAATAATACTAAGAGACAACCCACAAAACACGCATTTGAGAAAGATCTGTTTAAGCTTATGAATAACGCATGGTTTGGAAAAAGTTTACAAAATCCAAGGAAACGGCTTCAAATTGAGGGCGCCTTCACTTTGAAACAATGTCAAAAAAAAACTTTCTAGTTCATTACTTGAAAATTTTGAGATAATTAATGAAGAATTTTCAATTTTTAAAATGACAAAAAAAAATTATGCCTCGACAAACCCATATATATTGGTTTCACTATTCTTGAGCTTTCGAAATTACACATGTATAAATTATGTTATAATTACTTTAAAAGTTTTTATCAAAATAAATGCAGTATACTGTACAAAGACACGGACAGTCTCTATTTAGAAATCAGAACTTCTAACGTTTATACTGATCTAAAAACTACATTCAACTCCATCATAGATTTGAGCAATTTTCCCTCTGACCACGAACTTTTCAGTTCTCAGAATAAAGGTGTTTTAGGCACACTAAAATGTGAAACTACCTCTCCAATAAAAGAGTTCATTGCATTAAAATGCAAGATGTACTGCTTGGTGTACAGTGATGGAGCAAAAAAGACAGCAAAAGGTATAAAGAAAGAACAAGTAAAACAATTCACCGCTAATTTATATAAATCAGTTTTAAATAATCAATTTTTTTGAGGCATCAACAACAAAACATCATAAAATTGAAACTGTAAAACAAAATAAAATGAGTTTAACACCATTTTATGATAAAATTTTTATTCAGGATGAGGGTATTAGCTGTCTTCCATATGGACATTTTTACTTAGCAAAACACTAATGTAAAAATGTTTTTAACTTATTGCTGTGGGGAAAAAATGAAATTTATAGGTTTTGAATATTTCACAAAATTCTGTTTTATTTAACTATGATGATTCTTGCTGTTTTACATTGAATTAGTATTCTTGTTTGTTTATTGCCAGCGCACCATGCTCTACATATTCTTTGTTTTCCTGATTGTACATATATATGTGTAGTTTTTCTATATTGAATATTAATGTATGGTATAAATACTCTTTTTTGTTTTTTGCCTAATCACAATGCATATTAAATAATGATGGAACTTTCTCATTTTTATTGATTATATTATTTGAAAAGACTTATTTTTATGTTATTGTATAATATAGTGAACTTTTCAGATACTCTAAATATTTCGTTTTTTACTGTACATATATGTGGTTTTTCTATGATGAATATAATTTTTTGTGGGAATCACTAATTTGAATTGTCTGTGTGAATTGTGAATTTTTCCACTAGCTGCTTGGAAGTTTTCCGGTTTTCTTTCCTTGCGTGGCACAAATGTGAGCTAGTTACAATGAAGTCCTTCCCGGGAGGCAGTTTATTATTAAAAATAAATAAATAAATAAAAAATTTTAAAAAAAGAGCCAGATCTTCAACTCTTTTTGCCATGTGTAATTTAACACTCACATGCTGTAATTAGTGTTGGAGTTCAGGTTCAATTGTTACTTCATTCGTACTCTTCTTGTTGGTAAGTTTCTTTTTTCATCGTTACATATAGTTCGTTCCAACCTCATTCGAGCTCTTTTTGGCGGTTTGTCGGTAAGTTTTTTTTCATCGTTTCATTTAATTCTTTCCTAGCTCTTGTAGCTTTTGTATTCTCACTTTTATCTAGCGGCCATCAATACCAACTATTTATATACACTAAAAGGTTATTTAATAAAAAATGTAACAAAATTTGAACAATGAATAAAGAAAGACGAATTCAAGAGGAACGTCGTTATTTTCTAGAAAATTGGAAATGCGATATTTTCTGAGTCTAAAACAAGAATAAAATATACTTGACATCTAAAAATTCTATTTCATTTACTAAGGAATATAATCTTATAAGTCATAAAGACAGAAATCGTGGAGCAAACTTTGACCAATACTTTGCAAAATTCCTTGAAGACGTTCGAATTAAGATCAATTCTGCAAAAGCAATAAAGTGTACTATTTAAATTTATGGCACACTATACAGATGTTGTAAAAATATATTATCACATTGTTGTTGTTACTAATGCCATCTGTGTGACATAGTCAGATCGAGGTCCACGAAATTCATCACGGGATCGGGCTACAATGTACGCCTGTTGTTAGCCGTAACTTTGAGCACCATGCAGGTGACAGTACGATTTGGCTCGATTCCACCCCAATTTTGAGGGAGAACACCCTGGGAGTGGTCAAGGGCCTCCCCCCTCTCTTCCCCTTCCACCAACCTTACGAGAGGACTTGCGACTCGACAGCTATTTAGAGTACCCCCCTGCCGCGAAGGCACTATACATTTACAAACATCCTTGTCTTCTCCGGGATTCGAACCCAGGTACTGTGCTCCAAAATTTTAAATATAGGACATGCTTTAAAAATAGTCACCAAAATTGCAAATTATATTCGAGACTTGATCATTGTCATTTTGTTTCACTTCTGGAAGATAAAGGAAGTGAATACGACGATTACCATATTGTACAGAAGTTCACCTAGGTTTAAATCATAAAATGTTAAAACAATTCTTCAAATTCCTTGACGAAATCAGAAACTTCTGGGAAACAAAAATTTTGAATGTGCTGGATAAAAATGTGGACAGTGGATAAAAGACCTGGATTTTTTAGTTGATATTACAAGTCATTTTAATCAACTTAATTTTAAATTTTAAGGTGAAAATCATATTGTTACAACTGTATTTGATACTATTAAAACATTATTTGGCGAAAATAAATAGAAAAAGATAACTTGTCTCACTTTGAAAGCTGTCAATATCTATTGATTAAATCCCATTAATTAAAAATTACTGAACATGCTCACTAACTTAAATTGTTAGAAACGGAATTATAGATCGAAGATTTTCTGATTTTAAAACCTGTGAGTTACAATTTCGCACTTTAACCTGACCTCTATCTATCGATATTGAAATTATTGATGAAAGCTCACGTATGAAATCAGTTGAAATTCAATGTGATTCTTTGTTGAAGTCAAGATCTATGAAAGTTGGAATTCTAGATTTTTATACATATTTCTAAGAGAATAAATCGGTTTCCTAAAATTTATTATTTTTTATGTGAATAATGGGTATGTTTGGAAGCACTTATTTATCCGGGCAATTATTTTCTTTAATGGAAAATAGCTAAAAGTCAGAAAGGTCAAATTTAACCAACCAATCAAATCTTGATGTTGCTTTGTGAAAAAAAAAAAAAGATGTCAAATATCTTCTGAAAAGTCCCCTCTCCATTAAATTGAATCTGTGACAATTTTTTTTAAATATAGAATGTAAAATATTTATAGTATAAGTTTAAAAAATACATGAAATATAAAATGACTACGTATGTATAATGTACAATATATTGAGTCTAATAAATGAATACTATATACATTATAAAAATAGTATTTTATTAATTTTTTGAAAACATGAGGTCCCCTACTTATAATAAAACAGACCATGTGGCCCGTAATATCATATGAGTTTGACATGTCTGTTTTAATCTCTTGATTTAACGTTTAAAAAACTATTAAAAATTCCACATTGTTCAAACTCTTTTAATTTCGATTTTTTTTCTCTTTCAAAGTGATAATTTCAAGTTTCAATTTTTTAATTTTTGTGATGGGGACTGCATATTCATAGAAACAAATATCGAAAGCGAAAACGAAAAATTTGTTTCCTTGACAGTGGATATCACTAATTCAAGCAGTTTTTATAAACAAAACATGAACTTACACATTCTGCTTCAGACGCGAATGAATGGAGAGGAGAAAAGCTTCGCCGATACTAATTACGTATTCCAAAACAGTTGATGAAATCTAGTACTTTTAGCAAAACATTCTTCTCTCTTCCAAACATTGGGGCGCTCGCTGCTTGGCGATATTTGAGGAATCCTCATGAATAATTAATTCCTCCATGCCAAGCAGAAAGAATGTTTAAATATCAGACGGATCTGCGCTCTATCACCAGTAAATGCGCGTGGACTTAAAAAAAAAAAAAAAAAAAAAAAAAAAAAACAAGGAAAGTCAGCGTTTAATATATAATTAAATATTATTTGATTATAATAAATATATATATATATATAATATTATTATATATAATAATATTATTATTCAACATTAATTATATTTAATTCTTTCTATACAATGTTATTATTGTCTAATTTAAAATATAATATCGAATATAATACTCTTATGTCATTACTCCAATTCTTTCTTATATAATGAAATGAATAACGGATTATTATTGCATTATAATAAGTCATTCCCATTTGCAATTCTTTTTCCTGTTAAATCTAAGAATACAACATTGAATGATTACATTTTTTTCCCATTGTACACTACATTGTATTTTCCCATAATCCACGTTCTCTATCTATACCCAGTGTTAGCAATAAAGTCAGTATAAGTGGAATATAAAACTTTTACACATATAATTAACATGAAATGTTTACCATTTAAAATTTAACTGAACCTGATTCAAGATTGAAAAAAAATAATATCGTGTAGATAACCACCATTTTATTTGTTTTTCTGCTTTCGCATCCCCCCTCCTACTTCAGAGATTGTCGCCTGTCTACTGTTTTTTTCTTCGAATTATTTCCACAAATTAAACATAGATCTAAAAAGGATTGTAAAAAAAGCGAATATACTCGACATCTTTGTAAATCTGTTTATTTAAGATTTTATTTCTCTTTTAGGAATATAGCGACACTCTTTGGTGACTATCATACAATCGCACATGCAAGTAAGAGTACCTTATTTGTGTTTCTATCATGTATACGTTTTTAACATAAATGTACATTTAAAAAAAATTCCAAACATGTAATTTTAACAAAGAAATACATATTCTCATACTTATACATAATGGCTTTAATGTATTGTGATAATTCATTGTATGACACTTGCTTAAATTCATAGAATTTCTATATATATAATTTCTTATTTTAAAATTATTTATGTATTGCAACCACTAACAAATTTTGAATAATGAATGGGACCGCGGCAGGGATGGCTCCGAAAAGGTTGCCCCTGATATCAAATCTGGGCACTGCTGATCCTAAGAAGTCCTGCTTTAGTATAAGGACTTTTTCGAATGAGCGTCCGGGCAGTTTCCTTGTTTCGTAAAGGATCCATTGCGTCTTGAAATGTCTTAGGATCCATTGACAGGTTTGAAGCATTGCTTTGTAGTCTAAAGAGACATGGCGTGTGCTGGACTGCTGGAAAACGAAATCCACG
>BMAO01009246.1:0-16274 GCA_019973975.1 Trichonephila clavata | reverse complement strand
TCTTGCGTTAGCAATAATGTATCCACTGCCTTAAACATGCTTCTATATTTCGGAAGTCTTTGTACCACTCTTTTCCAAGCCCCAACACAAAATTTTATATTGTTTTCTACTCAACAAACGCAATTTCCTTCAATCGCTTCAATCGCTGGCTGCTAAATTCTTCCACCTACATAATATGACGTAGTAGCAAGCCACCGACCACGTAATTTGGGACAAACGATTTTAGAAAAGGGGAAGAATGCAGTGACACAGAAATGATATCATAGTCGCTCTACTGCTACATTTTTTCATGTTATACGCTCAATCGGATAACTTTTGAATCCAACCTCATATTTCTAGAAACTGATAGTTGTGTCTGGGCTGTAGAAGGTGTCCAGATCTTCTGGGATTGGTTTTGAGAATTTCGCTGCTCTATCCTAAATTTCTTCAGTTTGTTTTTTTCCAACAATAATTTTTCATCACTCTTAAAGAACTTCTTGCTCCTTCAGAATAATTGTATAAAATCTCCGAACCTTGATATTTATAGTAATATACCCAGTTGGCCTAATATTATCGGAATGTGTAACTCTTTCTGGGTAAACTGTACAGGAGCAAGTAAAAGCTGTTTATTTTTACTGTGCTATACACAGGAACTATTTCAATGTGCAAATACTCATAACAAATTAGCGATGTTTTTGAAGGACATACGAAGTAGTCCAATAGATAGGCTTCAAAATTTTCCAATAGATGGCATTCAAATTCTTATTTCAATCTTTTGTGGAGTTACGCGTTTTGATAATCAGACCAACGATATACACACATATACTATTAAATGATATACTTATTCATGTTTGACATGTATCTAACAAAATATCGAATGAATAAATTCGAATACTTACGATCCTTTAATATACGAAATATAAATTTCCATAATTTGTACTCTCAAAATCTTTGTTTAAAAGAAAAAAAAATAATTATTTTATTTTAATACATTATGTTTTTTTAAATGCTTCAGAGAGTAGTATCGACTAGAAAACTAAATGAATAAAAATATAATACAAAAATTTACATTTTATTTACTGATTATTTTAAAGGCTTTCACTTTTACTTTCCAAGCTGCAATATATATTGCATACTTACAATAGTTATTGCATTAGCAGAACAAAAAAAGAGAAGAAGAAAAGAAAGATAATTTTATATCCTAGAAAGGAATTTAACTGTCTCGATTTTCGCAAATAAAAATACCTTGGGAAAATACTTGGTATTTCGAAATTTATCCTTTTTTTAAAGCAGAAAATATTGAATGTATTCTTTCAGAGACTAGAAATATTTCTATGAAAAATCTGATATCTGACTCCTTCTAAACTATTGAAAAGGCAAAATCGTAACGTTCGAACACCCTATCTGAAGTGATTCAATCTGCATAAGAGAGCACTTTCGAATCAAAGTATTGGCTCTGGCCTCTCCCTTCTATCCACTTTGCTGCTTCTAAATAAAATAGAATATTCCATTTCCATCTCCAGAAAATCGACCTGACGATATTTGAAAGTTCAAAAGATTTCTAAACTATTGACTTCTTGCCCAAAAATAAATCTTGTTCTACTTATATCTCGATACGTTTCACGTGCTTTCAAAGCTGTTTGTTGCATTTTTTAAAGGAGCTGCTGCTTGCGGTAGCCCAGATATCATGATTGCGAAATCATTCCTTGCCTTATTTCATTCAGGTCAAGGGTTTCAGTCTTCGTGTTGCTAAAGATTCGCTTCGTAAAGAAGGTTATTTTATTTGAGTCAGTTGAGGCTCATAGTCCTATCGTTGCTGCCCTTTGGAAATTTGGTCAATTAAGGTATATTTACGAACTGTCCTCGTCATTTTTTCGATGTTCAAAATTGCGAGATTTGATGTCAGTATTTCCCTGTGTAGCGTTGAAATGTGACAATAACCCTTTCACAGTGGATGTGTCATATATGCACAAGTCTCAAACACCCTTATCGGACAGAAAATCTTCCAATGCACTGTTTTGTGGGGACGGCAATCATGTAGAGTCAGTGCGAAACGCGCGATTTATTGGTACATATTCAGCTGCTGGTGAAATTTGGGGAGGATCCAGTGACACATCCGTCTCTAAAATGTTTTCCATTGATCAGTGTGACTTCTCAAAAAAGGTTAATAATGCGACGATCAATCGATGCATATGAATAATTTTCTTCTGAATGCATCATATTATTCAAATTCCTTTTTATTTATTTGTTTCGAATGTTTACAATATGCTTATGATTTTGATAAAGATCTTAATAATGTTTTTATTATAATAATGCGCTAACAAACTAAGAAAAATAATAATATATCATAACAGAAAATGCATGTGTGGCAGTTTTCCAATACTGTAACGTTTACAAAAAATATTTCCGTTTGTATGACTAATAACTATTTACAACATTATTCTAGTGTTAATAATTTAATTACGAAACATTTATTCACTTTTATTATAATTATATAAAAGTGTTTTTTTCAAAACTTGTTAGCTTCTGTAGTATCTTTTTTTTGTTCTTTTCTAAAAATTAACAATAATTTCATTGAATGCTTGTAACATTTTCAAGGATTAAATAAGTTAATGCATGTATGAAAAATATATCATAATTAATTAAAATTTCCTTAACGAAAAACATAATTAATTGCTTAGAATATAAAGATAATTAGAAAATGCATTTTCCAAACATAGATATTATGTTTTTAACTAAACATTCATTTGAATAAAAAAAATTTTTCGTACAATCAGCTTTACTTTCTTTGCAATGAACAATATAGGAAAAACAAATGTTTATATTTTAACAATTTATTTGTTTTTATAATAAAATATATCATGTTTATAACATATAATATTTCAAAAACATATTTATTTACTTGGTGTTGAAGAAAGCTTATCCCGTTTATTTTTCTGAATAACTTGATTTTATGTCTTAGTTTATTCCTGATAAAATGTAAGACAAAATATAAATATAAACGAAAATTTTTAAATAGTGTATTTAACTACAATAGTTATGAATCTCAAATTTTTCTCTAATGAATTCTTGTTTTAAATCATTCAAATTTTAAATACTCTTAAAACTATTTTACTCAGATAGCTAATTTTTTCTTACTGTAATCGAAAACATTTTGTTACACATCTCTATAAATTTTATTCTTATAAAATAAAATTCAAAAAAAAATGCAATGATATATTAACGTTGTTGTAAAAATAAACTATCAAATTGAGATAATGTTATATAAACATTAAAACTTTTATCCACGATTGCACAAAATATTATTGTAAGTTTTTCAAAAATATAGCGTCGTAAAACGCATTTTTAATGCAATAAATTATTAAAAAGTTCTGGATTCATATTTTATATAAAAAACATGTTTTGCTTAATGCACAGGATATTATTTCCTCCCTCCAACGAATCACTGAAAGGGTAAAAAAAAGTGGATTGATTGTGAAATGTTTTACATAAACATAGGTACATTTGCTCTTAATCTTCATTAAAATTCAATCATTTATTATGTTTGTGGACGAGACTTTAAAGTAATTTTTGAAAAATGCTGGCGTGCTTCAGGTCCCTCCTACATGATGTAGGAGGGACATGAGCGGTGGTTTGAAGCTATTTATTAAAATGGAAACCTTGGCCTACTATCTAGTTCAGTTTAAGAAAAAGATGAAAATCCGTCGGGTTTAAATCAGGGCTATATGCCAGGTGAATAGGCAAGTCTCATTTACACTGCTACAGAAGCTTTTAAGTTCCGGCAGCGCTATGAGGCCGAGCATTTTCATGAATGAGACATTTCTAGAAACCCTAATTCCTTTTCTTTTCTTTTGAATGACTCCACGTAGTAGTCGTGATATCTGGCAATACATAACTGCATTAATTATCCTCCCTAGTTACATCACTGCCCCGTGGTCAAGGTATCGAATAGTGGCTGGCATATCATGAGTGAAAGCCCAGTACCAATAAACCCCTCAGTATAGGGGAGCGATTCTTTTGTATTTATAAGAAAGTTGGAATTGTTTAAAATGTAAACTTTGATTTTTTTTTTATAATAAAGACTGGACGTGAGAGTGGTTGTTTCGCAAGGGATCGGTTGTAGCTCTAAACCCTCTTCGGGTGAGATCGGTTTCTCTGGGCATTCATTATCATCATCCCGTTGCTGTGGTGTGGTATCTAGGAGGGGGGGGGGTGAAGCTCGGATGTCGTCCTCGCCACTTGACCATGGTTCAAAATTACGAGATCCATCGCTAAAAGTCCGCATGTAGCTGAACAGTGCGATGTTAATATTCACTCACTCACTCCATAACTGGCCCTTTGGATCCCAAGTGCCAGGATCCATAACATTTTCTTTCGTGAGAAATTTCTTAAACTGCTTCGGTTTATTTGGTGAGCTTGTACGCATCCATACTTTTGACTGCAGCTTTGTTTCTGGAGTTACATAAGGAATCCACATTTGACTGGTGAGTGAGTGAGGGAATTTTAACGTCTCACTGGTCAGCTACACGAGGGCTTTCCACATTTGATTGGAGTATCAATTACATATACAATGTTTTAAAATCTACAGCTTTTTTAAACTGCCGAGTGAGTGAGAGAATATTAACGTCGCACTGATTAGCAACACGAGGACTTTTGGCGACGGTCCGCGTAATTTTGAACCATGGTCAAGTGACGCGGACGACACCTGAGCTGGCACCCCCTCTCCTAACTACCACACCACACCACGGGAGGACGTTTGGGCTCTCGACAGATTTAACTTGCATCGCGCCCCTACACGGCGGATCTTCAGTGGTACTAGGATCGAACTCATGACACGCTAGCCATGATCCGATGCCTAGACCACTCGGCCACCGCGGCCTTTTAAATTGCCGAAGAAGCGTCATTAATGGTAGAGGTCAACGCCTCCTATTACTTCTGTAGCTATTTAAAGGCTATAATTAATGGAAGACTAAAAACCCTCTAGTATCATGAAAAATAAAGGACGCAGTGAAGAAGAGCAGCATATATGAGGATTGTGGAAAATAATTTAGGGTTTAATTTTAAATATACACTGTTTGTCCCATTTGAATACTGAGAGTTTCTACTAAACGATTATTGTTTTTTGAAACTTGCTCTGAGATTTAAAAGTTTTGCATACAATTAAAATATTTGATTAATTTATGAAAAACCTTTTTTAATATGATTTTAATTGACGCCAAGTTAAGCTACACAACAGAAAAAATAAGTTACAGACCTCCTCTAATTACAAACGTCGGGCAGATGATGAAGATGTCAAGAAAGTCTCATCTTATCACTATACCAAGTAAGAACTTCAAGTCTTTTACATTTAACCCATATACTAAGCAGCGCGATTTATAAAAGCATCGCAATTTCAGCCCATGTCTCAGAATAGGCACTATGTAAATGAAACTTATTTCCATGATTAATTAGAATCAGCAGCATACTTGTAAATTACTGCAGTATTGCGTTCTAGAATTATTATGTACAATTTTGAAAGTAAAAAGCAAATCTCCTATTTCAACAATTAAAGGTAAACATGTGATAAACTTTTAAAATATAACGAACAAAAGCATTATAATTGAAGATATGATTAAATTTTAATTCTAAATGAATTTTATAGCATCACCCCTGGATACATCAAGATTAATTTCCATTTTATGTTAAACAGGACAGACCTTTCAATCGTCTTTGTATGTAGTTTTTGCCATCTTATGACCATCTGTCTTATTGGAAACAAACATATTGACAAAATAAGATTATATTTATATAATTTAGAATGTCTTAGAAAAAAACAATATCCAGCATTAGTTCATGTTTAAGAACGCTTAGAAAAATATCTAAACATGTTGTTTATTTTTGAATTATTCACACCTTTAAATACTGTATTGACAGAGTACATTGTGAAGAACTGCCGTTATTGATATGCAACAGTTTTAGAAGTGGATATTTTTTAATTAACACAATAATAACACAATACATACACACTCAAGAGCCAAAACAATATGATCACCTGTGAATAACGAGTTGGCCAACCTTTGGCGCACAACACAGCTTCAACCCGCCTTGGAATCGATGCCACAAATCCTTGGTAGATGGCCGGGGACAGATTGTACCAAATGTTTAAGCAACGGTCACGCAAATCCGAGATATTGCGAATTGGCGGTCTTTGAACTCTGAGCTGCAATTCCATGTTATCCCAAATGTGTTCTATCGGATTGATATCCGGTGAGTTAGGCGGCCAGGACATTAACTGGAATTCAGCATCATGTTCCTCAGACCACTCCAACACAATTTTAGCCTTATGACATGGGGCGTTGTCCTGTTGGAACATTCCATTTCGAGCTGGAAAAACAGAGGCCATGTAAGGGTGCAACTGGTCTGCAATGGTGTTCAGATACCCTGTAGCATCCATGGTCTGCTCTACCAGAACCAAGGGTCCCATAGACGCACAAGAGAACATCCCAGAAGCATAATACCGCCACCACCGACCTGTGTATGACCTACTGTACATTGAGGGAGCAACTGTTTGCCTGAAAGACGGCGTATCCTGACACGGCCATTGGCGCAAAGAATGCCAAACAGTGATTCATCTCACCAGGCAACTCTCTCCCACTGATCCATGGACCTGTCGCGATGTTTCCGGACCCGGCGCAGTTGACGATGACGCTTGATCAGCAAAGGTACACGAATGGGACGTTTGCTGCGTAGTCCCATATCCAACAGTGTCCGCTGAACAGTGTGCTTCGATACTATTCTACTTGACCTGACATTGTATTGGGCTGTGAGCTGAGCCACTGTCTAGCTCCGGTTTTGCTTCACCATGCGAAACAGTCTCCAACGACCTTTTTCTTTGATAGCGTGTGGACGTCCAACACCATGTCATCTACTGCTGATTTCATCATCATTCATCCACTTTGCATAAGTACTAACAACTGCAGATCGCGAACAACCCCCAAATCGTGCAGTTTCGGAAATACTTGTTTTGAGCCCTCGAGCCATTGCAATCTGCCCTTTATCAAAGTCGCTTAGATCCGCAGCCTTTCCCATCACACACAGCAGTAAGCGAAAGAATGATTCTTCAGACTCTCCAGTAGAAGTTAAATACCACTTCCACCTGATCACGTTCCTTGCACGTCATCCAAGGAGTTCATTGCAACGTGTAGAGGTGGTCATAATATTTTGGCTCTTCTGTGTATAGCCTTTTATTCTAGATATTAAGCTATGTGCTTTTTAATTTAATACATAGATTGTATTTTACCACCATTAATTTAACCCCTAAGAAATATTTTACCACACCTTTTTTATTTTGTTCTTGTGCATTTTTAAAAGGATCATTATTGTGATAAATATCGTATAACCCATACTTATTCAAGCTTATGCATGATACTCCACTGAAGATTATTCTGTAAGAAATATTTGAAATAATTTTCTTTTTAAAAGGCAAAATCATTATTCCATTCATAAAAGAAGGCATAATTCATTTTATCACTATACAAAATGTAAGGATTTATTTTCAGATTTTTTTTTACAAACAATTCATACCCACATATCAGGTCTTAAGAAAGAGAACACATATTATATTAAGAATCTCATGTGAACTTTATTTTTTTCCTATTAATTATATTGCTAATAACGTACCTCGATCAAATTAACAAATAGCATGTTAACACAATTAATTAAAAATTTTCATGAGCTTTTGTTTCAAATGCAGTTGAGGAGTAGAATATAAAACACCTACTACACTTATAAAGTATACAAACTAAAATATGATCAATATCATTTTTAAAAATAACTTCTAAAGGACAGCATTTTTATTATTTTTAACTGACAAATGCCAAATAAACCTAGCATGATATACAATGAAGCAAATTTAAATTAAAAAGTATCAAAATATACTAATGTATATGAATACAGAGAGTCCCAAAATAGCACCAAAACATTGTACAACCGGATTCCTCATTAGCATTACATGCAGAATTCCCAGAGAATTGTACCTGCGAGATCTTAAGTTTACGAGATAAATACGGCAAACGATGATGCATGGTGATGAATGAATGATAATGTATGTTAGTCTATGATTTGATTCCGGTGAATTTCTGTGCTTCCGTACAAGATTGGCTGGATGTGGCATTCTCCGGTTGATGGATAAGATATGTGGGTCTGGTTCAATGACCGTCATGGTTGCCAGATCTCATAACATTGGGGTTTTCTCGCCTATGGAGCAAACTTAGTAATTAATTGAGTAGCAATTAGCCATTAGTCTTTAGTTGTCCATCTGCATGCTGCTTGTACTTCAGTGTATAAAATAAAAAGGTACTTCTTTTACAATTTTCTTTACAAAATAATGTGTGTATGCCAGTAATTTATATATATATATATATATATATATATATATAAATGAAAATAGAACTATTTTTTTAGTTTCATTTCTGTTGACTGTCCTTTAATTTGCCTTTATAACAAAACTTTGCCAAATTTGAATTTTTTTTTAAATGTTTAAATTATACATAAGAATTACATAGATGTTTCAAAATAGATACGCTAGCAAATAACTAGTTGCTTTGGAAACCTTCCAAAACATTTATTTTTGCCTGAAAGAAAACCGATACGCTTTTCATTTGCATATAAACTGGAAAAGTTTAAAATGATCAAATGTTTCTGAAATCAAGAAAATTGAGATTTTTATTGGATTTCCAATTCAAAGAAATCAATTCTTACTTTCTGCAAAACACTATTTATTCGTATGTCTGATATTAATAATGTCTAAACACGAATTTTATGAAACGTCTTTGAAAAATTTTACAAGTATAGAGTTTCATGGAAAAAGAATTTATATGATAATCAAGAAAGATACAAGAAATTTAGAGTTCTGAAATTCTTCATTCTATTG
Organism: Trichonephila clavata; assembly: GCA_019973975.1. Classification (NCBI taxonomy): domain Eukaryota; kingdom Metazoa; phylum Arthropoda; class Arachnida; order Araneae; family Nephilidae; genus Trichonephila; species Trichonephila clavata. The sequence goes on along the minus strand of BMAO01009246.1, from coordinate 7,384 downwards.
CGTACCTAAGATAAGTATATTGAACCTGATAAAATTTATTTATCACAAGCATTGGTAACCAGACTTTTCATTAATTAAAAAAAAACAGTCATCTGTCACACGAACATATATTCTTGGTTGTTCGTGGGGAAATCTATGTATATAGTTAATAGTAAGCAACTAAAATATATTCTATACCATAAAAATGAAACTCCATTTATCCGATTAGGAATAATTGTGCATGCATATACCTTTCTACAGAATATGCATATTTTTAAACTTTGGTGTCATTGGTTGAGTAGCTGGAGATTCAAAAGAGAGGGCATTCCAATATTAAGGCAGAGCTTTCATGCAAATGGGGGGGGGGTACATTGATTTACTTGGAATGTACCGATTAATTGTAGATAGATTTATTTGCAAACAGTGTGAGTAGATATCTCCAATGGATTGAGGATACGAAATTGGATTAAAGGAAGGGTCAAATAATCGGATAGCCTGACGATTGGGTCGATACCATGCTACCAGTCAATGATAGTGGCAGGAACGGGGGACCATGGCGTTACAGATAATCAAGAAGACAGTAGTCGACCAAGAATGACGATGAGTGCTTCCCAAGTAGGAGATGGCAGCATTTCACGAGTTCTTATAAATACTCAGAGGCTCCACTGATAACAAAGACCATTTATAGAAAGACATCAAACGCTGGTTGAGGTCAAAAATATCGTTGTATTATCTGCCCTTTACCATTGTACACAGCTTTCACACTTTTGACGTTGCTTCAGGGGAAATGGACATTCGACCTAGAATCTCATGGATTGGAGAAGAACTGTTTCTAACGATAAGACTCACTTCAAACTGAATTCAAGTGATTAGCGAAGATTCATTCAACATATTCAGGACGGCGACAGAATACTCATCTGACTACCATTCACCAAAAAATCCATCGAATGGAACTCATTTATTAGGATAACAATTCATTTGATAGCCGGATCATTTTGACTGCAATTCATGATATCCAAACTGCATAGTGGTATGTGGATAAAATTTTATACCCCGTAGTGTTACCCTTCGTTCCATGTATCCTTGGAATTATATTTCAAGAATGCAATGCACTGCTTAACATGGCACGCTATTCAACTACTTATCTTTGAGCATATGCAAACTTTCCCTTGTCAGTGCGATAGCCAGAACTTTCCTCATTAAAGCGTGTTTTTTTTCTGAAGAGCAAACGCATCTGACAATTCTTTAATTCCCCATTCTGATACATTAGTTAGAACAAGTTTTACAAACAAATCCACCGAAGGACATCCAGTAATTCTAAGAAATAATGTCCAGATGGATAACACACACAGATTGCATCAAGAAGTGGGCTTACACACAATTTGTTTTTCAATTCCTACTATTAGCTTACTCTCTTTCATATATATATATATATATATATATATCTTGTTCAAATTTTCAATAGTTAATGAAATACGTTCTATTCATCCAATCAAGTTCAAATAAATTTTCTTAAGCTTGTAGTTGATGACACTTGATGCTAATACAATTTCACCCAAAATTAATTAATTAATTACCGCTTTTCGACGCCAACTTCGATTCATCTCCATTGCTGTAACAATGTAACTGTTAAAACAATGATAAAAGTTGGCGCCGAAAACCGGTTTTTCAGCCAAACCAGCTAAGCCGGATGTGTATTCCTACAACAATGCAGACAAATCCCGATTTTTTTTCAATTACTACAACTAGTTCACTCTCTCCCTATATATTGTTTCAAATTTTCAATCGTTAATAAAATACTTTTTATTCATTCCAAGTAGGAGTTAACTTAATTTGTTTTAATATTACTTGTTTTTATTCTTATTGTTCTATATTCCTAATAGAACATCCGATTTCAATGATACTGTTAGCTTTCTGTTATCAACAAATGTACTTCGCACCTATCGAATTTTGGCAAATTTGGACTTTAAAAATGTACCGAATTTTGCTTTAATGCAAGCTATCATTCTGAAAAACCTTATTATAAAATGATAAATAGTTTAAATTTCCAAAATTTCATGTTTTTGAAAAGTACTCCTTTTTCAGCAGTTAGAGGATTTTTTTTTTTAAATCAGCTTATTATATAATTATATTTTCGAAAGAAATGTTTAAAACATCGTGCTCTCTTTTTTATGAAACATGGAAATATGTAGCAGTTTGTCCATGTGGTTCAAAACTATGCATTTTACATAAAAAATTAGAGTTTATTTGCTTCATTTTCTTTTAAAAAAAGAGAATTAAAAATGTTGAGTATTGGATGTGCAGCCACTATACAAAGAAGGAAAATTTGCGGCTGTATAGTAATCATTCATGAGCAGAAAATTATTTACAGTCTGCATGACTATACATGCATCCATACACAGTAAATATAGCTTCTATTATCTTTAAAAAATTGTTAAACTTCCCCAATTTGCTTAGAATTGCTTATGTATGTACATATTCAGTGAGTCTAAGCCTAGTGAAACTAAAGAGTTTTTACCGCAGAAAAGATCATGGTTTGTACGAAAAACTAAAACCACTATATACATGTATTTCAGATTTATAAAACTCTGATCACATCTTTAGAGAAAACTATATGTAATTTCGAAGAGCCGAGAAATTTGTCTCGGTCATACATCAAAATTTTATATGAGTGGTAAATAGATGGAATTTCAAAATATTATCAATCAGGTTGAAGAACGAGATTCATTTTATTTGCTTTAGGTTTATTCTAAATTTTTTCCCTTTCATTCAAAAACTCGAAAAATCATAGGTTTAGTTAAGCTCAAGTCCTTTCAAAACTTATGTAATTATAGGTCTTTAAGAAAACTACTTTATTCCGTAGGCGGAATAACTCCAGAAAATCCCTCAGAGTAAGATTGTACATTGTAAATGGAAAACAATGGCTTTGTTTATTGATTAAACTTCTTAAAAATTCTATATGGTTGAAAACATTTGCTCATTTTACGAGGTCGACGTTATGTATGTAGATATATTTCATAAAAAATATTGTTACTTCAATCTGTTTTCATTATTATATTTTTAAGTAATACCATTTTAATTCACGCAAAGTAGAAAACGCGTTATTGATTAATAGTTTATATTGAATAGTAGATTTGTGTACAAAACTGCTTGAAATACATTTATTATTTTTAAACTTTTATTATAAAATACATTTCTGAATTTTTAAATTAAGGCTTTTTCTTTTTCTACTTTATACAATGCAAAGTATAACCAATCAATGGGCTTATTTTAAGATGATGGCAGGATAAACGTAAGAATGCGTCCTCCATTCAATTCAAAACACTGACATTAGACTTATATAGGGTTGTTCGGAAAGTAATTTCGGGGGGTTTTTTGGAGGGTGGGTGTCTTGTGTGTGTGAAAACGAAAGTCAGTTTTCATATAGTGAATAAATATTAATTTATAAAATGTCCATTCAGGTCCATTTGGCAGTATCTTAATTCCATATTTATAAATCTTTGTTTTTCACTGGCAAAAAACTGATCAAGTTGCTTTTTGACCTTCTCATTTGAAATAAATATTTTACCATCTAAAACATTTTGTAGACACTGGAACAAACGATAAATAAAAGGTGTCAGATCTGGAGAATGTGGTGTTGAGGGGGGCTGGCTGTATACCCCCTTAAAGCTGTAAAAACTTTTCGCGAGTTACAAAACTTATTTGAGGTCTCGCATTATCTTCATGGAACATCACACCATTCTTGTTGATCAAATATGCCTTTTTTTGTTTAAGTTAATCATTCAACTTGTGTAGCATATGACAGTGACTGTTGTGTTGTCCGATAAAAGTTAAAAAATCGATTATTTTGAAATCCCACCTAACAGAAAGCATCACCTTTTTTTTATGAATATTGGCTTTCGAAATGCTTTGAGCCGGTTCATTTTTTTACTGCATTATCTCTTAAATTCTAAATATTATAGTAACCCATTTATCGCACCTAGTGATGATGCGCTTGAAAAACTGATCTTTTGTTTCCCTTTTGAGAAGCAAAACACAAGCGTCAACACAACGATACAAATTTCTTTTCTTGAGAACATGATAAACTCTTATGTCGAAGTTTCAGGTGACACCTAGGCCTTTTAGTGGCCATGAACATTTGAATTTGATAAATTTATTATTTACCGTTTTGCATCAACTGATGTATTTATTGTGTCTTTTTCAACATCAATTGGTTTTCCAGAACTTTCAAATTTGATAACTGGATAAAGATGATAAAAATGTTCAAATGTTAAGATTCTTCAATAAAATTTTCAAAATTAAAAAAAAAAATCTTATAGTATTTTTAAACTCAATGCATTTTGTTGACATATGTACGTTATTATCGTTCACCAAGTTTTACATTTAAAATAAAATTCTTTGATGGACAAAAGTTGGCGACACGAAACACATGAGCTGATTGGCTAAAAACACGTTATTGCATTTCTTAAGTGACTACAACGTCCCATGAACTTTTAAATAGATTAACGGGGAACACATACTTTCAGTTATCATAAGACTATGACGTTACAGGAATTTCAGCAACTAAATAAATAATGAGTAAGTTATTTTACGAATTTTTCCCCTCTAGTTTATTTCAACTTTTATCCCTTCAGTGAGTCAATAAATTACCACGAAGCTTGCTTGGGAACTAAACGCTAAGGGTTTCGCTTCAGACTTATGACCTGTTTACAACATCTGCTCATGCACCTCAGGGCCCAATGACATCCATACTGATGTGGGCATAGTAGGCCTTATCCCTCATGCGCTGTTTTGCCACAGAGAAGTTAAGTATATTTCAAAGTTCGAAAACCCTCATCTGTTTCCACCCTTCATGTAATATTATCTAAGTGAGTGAGAGTATTTTTGAAAGCCACACCATTAAGTAACACGAGGTCTATTGGTGATGGCCCTCATATTTTTGAACCATTCTCAAGTAAAAAGGACGATACTTGAGATGGAAATTTCCACTGAAAACTATCCACCATGCCAACGGAATGACGATGAGCCTTGAGAGTTTTAACGTGTATGAGTTTTTCATCATGGCAGGTCATGGCACTATGAATTGAACTCATGACACATCAGCCTTGAGTTCGTGACCATGACCACTAAACCACCCCGTAACAATATTTAAGTGATGTTTATCAGATTTTCCATTTTCTTGGATCGCTATCAAATTATCTCCTGATATTTGCATTAATATAATCGAATGATATATCGTTCTTTTATATTGCGCGACAGTTTTGAAGATGAATCTATAATAACACTTCTACCTTCACAATAAAAATACCTTCGAGAAATCACCAAGTTTAATCTTTAAAATTTTACTATATGTTACTTATAATAAAAGTGTTGCTTAAGAGAACAAATGTAATATTTATTACTTTACATAAAAAAACTAGTATTACTTAAACTAGTATTGAGGACAAAAAAAAATATTAAAGAGTATTCTTAAAAGTGCATTTTCTCAAGCAGAGTAATAATAGTACTTTTCTGGATAAAAAAAATCTGAAGGTATCAAATTTTTATTAAAAGATATTTATTGTCTTCAAAATTTCTCAAAAGTAATTGTAAAAGTTAGTGTATGATCACAAGCGTTTATAAATTCATTCTGTGAAATATATTTATTTCATACTTTAGTATTCATATTTATTTAAGTAAATGGAACAACATTTTCAATCTTATATAATAAATAATTCAAATCCAATTTCAATTTATTAAAGAACATTTATAAATCTTCTATTTCCTTCTAAGAAATCCAGTCTTCTTTATGAATTTCAAATAAATGCAATCATATAAAATCAAATAGAATGCTTAACGATTTTTTGAGAAAAAAGATATTTATCTATTTTAATCTCAAACGCCTTAAACCTAGGCAGTTACATTTTTTTTTCTTCTTTTTTTCTACAGGAGCATTTTTATTTGAGACAAAAATAAAACAAACTTTTAAATAAAAAGTGTTAAAATTCAGATAAAATGCAATTTATAATTTAATTTTTGATTGAACATTAAAGCCTTTTCTCAAAACACATTAACCTTCAAGAGTAAAAACATTATGACCACCTGTCAATAACAAGTTGGCCCAACTTTGGCGCGCAACACAGCTATAACCTGCCTTGGCATGGATGCCACAAGTACTTGGTAGATGGCTGGAGACAGATTGCACCAGATGTTTAAGCAACGGCCACGCAAATCCGAGATATTGTGAATTAGTGGTCTTTGAACTCTTAGCTGCCGCCCCATGACATCCCAAATGTGTTCTACCGGAATGAGATCCGGTGAGTTAGGCGGCCCAGGACATTAATTGGAATTCAGCATCATGTTCCTGGAACCACTCCAACACAATTTTAGCCTTGTGACACGGGGCGTTTTCCTGTTGGGACATTCTATTTCCAGCTGGAAAGACAGAGTCAAAGTAAGCGTGCAACTGGTCTGCAGTGATGTTCAGATACCATGTACCTTTCATGGTCTGCTATACCACAACCACGGTTTCCAGAGACACCCAAGAGAACGTCCCTCAAAGCATAATACCGCCACCACCGGCTTGTGTATGATCTACTGTACATTGAGGGAGCAACTGTTCACCTGGAAGACGGTGTATCCTGACACGACCATCAGCGGATGAATGACAAACCATGATTCATCTGACCAGGCAACTCTCTCCCACTGATCCATGGACCAGTCACGATTTCCCGAACCCATCGCAGGTGCAGTTGGCGATGAGCTTGGTCAGAAAAGGCACACGAGTGGGACGTTTGCTGAGTTGCCCCATATCTAAAAGCGCCCGCTGAAAAGTGTGCTCCGATACTATTCTACTTGGCCCTGCATTGTATTGGGCTGTAAGCTGAGCCATTGTCTGGATCCGGTTTTGCTGCACCATGCGAGACAGTCTCCGACGATCTTTTTTTTGATAGCGTGTGGACGTCCAACACCATGCCTGGTTTTTCACCGTCATTCATCTACTTTGCGTAAGTACTTACCACTGTAGATCGCGAACAACCCATGAGTCGTGCAGTTTCGGAAATACTTGTTCTGAGCCTTTGAGCCATTACAATCTGCCTTTTATCAAAATCGCTTCGATCCGCAGCCTTTCCCATCACACACAGAAGTAAGTGAAAGAATGATTCTTCAGACACTCCAGCAGCAGTTAAATAACACTTCCACCTGATCACGTGCCTTCCACGTCATCCAGGTGATTTCATTGCACAATGTAGGGGTGGCCGTAATGTTTTGGCTCTTGAGTGTAAGTAAACTTTGCTAATGGAAAGTAATTTAATACACAAACAACAATATTAAAAACTATCGTAAGCCAGTCAAATATTTAGACATGTATATAAAAACAGGAAAATTTTTTCAATAAATACATTGCTGGCCACACAAAATGCAA
>BMAO01009245.1:0-22381 GCA_019973975.1 Trichonephila clavata | reverse complement strand
TGAGTGTTATGACATCTTGCTTATATATATTACATATATATATATATATATAAAACAATAACATCTGCTTTTACTTAAACACTAGTAGTTTTTGTTAAAGTGAACGGAAAATATAATAAACTTGGTATTTTTTATAAAGCTAATAAGATGGTCTATAAAATAAACCGTAAAAAAAATTGTCAATTTTTGGCGAAATTCACAATTTTAGGATTAGTGAGTGAGAAAATATTAACGTCGCACTGCTCAGCTACGCGAGGGCTTTTGGCAACGGACCTCGTAGTTTTGAACCATGGTCAAGTGACGATGACGACACCTGAGGTGGCACTCCCTCTCCTTACTACCACACCAAAGGTAGGACGTTTGAGGTCTCGGCAGATTTTACGTACATCGCTCCCCTTCACAGCGGGTCATCAGTGGCACAGGGCTCGAACTCATGACACGCCAGCCACGAGTCCGATACGTTAACCACTTGGCCACCGCGGCCACACAATTTTAGGGTAGTCGGATATCTTAAGAAGGAAGGTTACTAAAACCAACCGTAACGCCTTGGACTATTATTCAACGTAATTGGGCTATCAGGCTTCTGGATAAACTAAGCATAGTAACAAAAAAATTATTTTAACAATGGAAATATTTTTTGAATTTACTATTGCTCTCTAAAAAATATAATAACAGTATATAAAAAGAGGGCTTTTTTGCTTTAGAATTAAAAATCAAATTATTTGTAAGGTGGTTAATAAAAAAAAACAATTGTTTTCTGGGTATTTAACAAAATAACACTTAACAAGATCTTAAAAAATATTATTATGATCATTGTTATATTTCTTTTCTTTTTTCCTTTTTGTAATTCCTACTATTAGCTCACACTCTCTCAGTACTTATCTTGTTCATGTTTTCAGTCATTTATAAAATGCATTTTAAAGCACTCAATTGAACTGACATTTTATATACACGCTTCATTTGTACGACATTACAGTAATTTAATTATAATTAATAAAAATTAATTGATTAAAACTAATTCTTCAAAGAATTACAAATACAGCCACGTTGGCATCATTTTTGGCGACTTGTGTCAAAACTTGAAAAGGTTTTTTTCCCCTCACATTTTAAAGCGCTCATTCGAGCTAAAATTTTCTTTTCACTATTGTTTTGGGTAACAATGCGATAATTTAATTATAATTAATTAAAACTAATTGATTGAAATTGATTATTTAAAGAATTACAGATACAGCCACGTTGGCTTCATTTTTAGCGACTTGGGTCAAAACTTGAAAAGGTTTTTTTCCCCTCACATTTCAAAGCTGAACAGTTGAACTGGAATTTTATACACACAATTGTTTTGGATGACAATGCGATACTTTTATGATAACTAATAAAAATTAATTACCTCTTATAATGTGATTCTGTCATATGTATATACATATTTATATTAACTATAACTCTTTAATAAAAAGTAACTAATAGAATTTTTTTTTGTTGATCTAAGTTGGAATTAGCTTAAAATTTTTAGCGCGTTTTTCACGTAGTGGAACAAAAGCGCTATTAGGACGCAAATTTCGTCTTCGTCTTCGTTCCATATTTTGTCGTACCTTTTTCTCAGCCAATAAGCAACCAATTGACATCGGGTTTTCGGCATTGGGTCGCATTTGTGCCCTAGATGTGCCGAATCATATTTAAATTTTCCCATAGTTTTCCCGAATTTTCCTACAAATTTTCCTGAATTTCACTAGTTTATAACAAAATTTTCTCAAATTTTACCTAGTAAATTTATTGTTTGCAAAAAGTTTTTTTATAAAAAAATCTACCTGCATTTTGGAGGAAATCTTCACAAAAAAAGTTCAGAAAACAAGTATAAAAGGTACGGTACACACACTACTTTCTGTTAGTAAAAAGTTCATTAGTTGCATTATTGTAAAATACAACATGTGAAAAACGAGCTAAAATTACTTGGCCATGCCAGTGATTGATATCTTGTTTTTTTTTATATATTACTTGTTATGTGTAGTCTCAAAGAACAGAGATTTTTCAAAACAGTGTAAAGCTTACGATTATCGTTATTGTATACAAAAATATTTCGAACTTAAGCGATAGGTGGGATTGAGTGATTTCCGCGTAAGTCGGGGTATAATTTCTCATGTAAATGCATGTAAATTATTTTTAGTTTGGGCCAGGGACAAAAGAAAAAAAAAAATGTTTGATAAAATCTTAGATAACACAAACACAAAATCATAAACCGAAGTTATTTTGATGTAGAAAGCTTCACAAAATCTAACAAGTTGTCTACCAGCTAAAAGATTATTTTTTCTCCCACAAAACTTCTCATAGCCTGCTAAATATATTTTATTCCTTGTTTTGTTGAAAAAATAGTATCTTCGTTGGAGTCTATATTTTTAAAATTTGTAACTCTTTTCAATTAAACTGAAGCCTTCAGTCAAATTCCCAACCATCATTTGATCTTCTGATTAAACTGTGTCTAAAGACTCAAGATCTTCAATGTCTATCTCATGCATTTCTATGAGCTCATCCATTATCAGCTTCTGTGATTGTGGGAATTCAGCAGTTCTTGAAGGCCATCATTATCCACTCCTAAATTTATTTGCCTGGCGAAATTAACAATTTCTCTAATCTAGTTACCTATTTCATTAGGATCTGGTACTGATTGTCGCGGCTTGCTTCTCAGTAATCCCTAAAGGGAAATACACTCATGTCCATAAATTAAGGATAATTCAGAATCACACAGAAATTGAACTCTAAAATAAAAATTTCACCTGTAGAATTATCACACACATCTTGAAGAAAAATATGCAAATTACAGGAAACCACCAGAGGGCGCGGATAGTGCGTCACAATGACGAGAGTGTAAGAGAGGGGTATATAAGGAATGGCGGCAAAGAAGTAAAATTGTTCACAAGCGCTTTAAAAGCCTTCGAATGCAATAACCGCATAGTTATGGCACATAGGAAAAATTTAGATGATTTTTAGGTGGTAGAATTATCGGTTGACTGGAATGTGGACGTACCCAGCTGGAAGTATCCGAAGAACTTGGAATCGCCCAGAGTGACATTTCCAGGCTTTGGCAACGATTCCAAGATGATGGTAATGTGAGTAGATGTTACAGCACAGGTCGCCCCCAAGTTAAAACGCCGAATGAGGACTGGTAATTGGCAGTTACTGCCAAAAGAAACAGACGGAGCACAGCATCAGACCTGTCTCGTCAGTTCTCTTCAGTTACCGGTACGACAGTTTCAAAGAAGACCGTGTACAGACGCTTAGGGCACATTGGTCTATATGCTCGTAGGCCTGTCAGATGTGTTCCCCTTACCGCAAATCACTGTCGCCTGCCATTAACCTGGAGTAGAGAGCATACATTGTGGACACCGCAACAGTGGTCTTGTGCGATGTTTTCCAACGAGTCCAGGTTTAGTTTGCAGTCTGATTCTAGCCGGACTTTCATATGGAGAGCGCCAGGTACCCGTTACCACCAAGAGAACACCATTAAACGACACCGTTACGGTGGTGCAGGATGGCTCGTTTGGAGAGGAATTATTCTTGGTTCCAGAACTGACCTGCATGTTCAGAGTGTAACGATGACAGGCCACATCTATCGGGATGTCATTCTGGAACAACATGTAATTTGTTTCGAGGTGCCATGGGGGCTGAATTTCTGTTTATGAATGACAACGCCCGTCCTCACCGTGCAAACATTGTAGACGAATGCCTTTAATCGGAGGATATCACCCGTATGGATTGGCCAGCACACTCACCGGACTTGAATCCAATAGAGCATGTGTGGGATATGCTTGGCCGACGAATTTCAGCCCGTCAACCCCCTCCCACCTGTCTACCGGAACTTCGGAGGGCATTGCTTGATGAGTGGTGTAATATTCCCCAGGATCAGATTGATAATTTGATACTCAGCATGCGTAGGCGTTGTAAGGCCTGTATTGCATCGTCCGGGAGACATACTCCGTATTAACCACCATACTAACCATGTTATACTGTTTTTTGTAAATAGGTTCTTTTTTGAAATTGCTCCAGGGAGTAAAAATCGCAATTTTTATTAATTATGTCAAACATATAGCATCTTTTTTGCTCATTACCTTTTGTTTAATAAATACACTTTACAAATAAGTCAAATTTGTTTTGCTTCTGTCTCTTTCTTTGCCTGAACTTCATTATCCTTAATTTATGGACATGAGTGTATATGTGAACCTTCCCTAAGCGATGGGGGATTCAATCAGTCTGTAAACAGTTTTGGCCGATAACGCCCACAAAATAGTAGTTTTTAATTTATATTTAATTGTTTGTGTGTCGTTATAATAAATGTTTAAAAACGAAAATAAGGACTGATATTTGAAAAGTGAATACGCAACCAATACGCGACACTGATTCCGCTTGAGCTCCAGTGATGGGGGGGGGGGGGGAGACGAATCGACGAGATTGGAAAATTACGTAACTCCGAATTCGCGTTAGTCGAGGTATTACTGTAATGCTTGTAATTCCAAATATCTATAAGTTTTTTTTGCTTTCTATTAAATATATTTTTAAACTCTGAATTATCTATTACACCATTATTGAAATTTAACCATAAATTTTCAATCTATTATTCTTCAATTAATAGCATTTTTCTGGAAACTTTATTTAACACCCGATGAAAATGGTGATTTTATTCATTAGATATATTTAATGAATTTTCCATTGATAATAACATGACTTTATACTATGAATGCAAGAACATTCTTTTTTTTATTAAAATTATCATTTTATCGATATAAACTTCACACATTATATAATTCGATGTTATTTTCGTTAACCGCTATCTTTCTTCAATTGAGATAATTTTTTTGATTTCGTAAGTATTGAATCATCATTTATCTCATTCGTTGAGCTTTTGGAATGATATGCTCTATTTTCCAAAAACTAACTGTTCTCACGTCCTAGATCGCCTTTGTACTAGACATTCTATTAACATTCGAAGTCATTTAATAGCTAATTAAAAATCAATTATATTTCATTAAATGAATAACATGTTGAGTCCTAGCTAGAAAGTGATAGTGCACGTTCAGTAGTGAATGATTTCTGATAATCTTAATTGAAAAATTACATCTACATCATTTTCTTTTTATTTTGCAGGTTATTAAATTTCTGCAATGCTGGAATTTCGAATCCTAGTTCCATGAAACATTGCTCAGTGGAATAAAATGTAAATCGAAATAGATTTTTAAGTCCTTAAGGAATATGGAGGAAAAGAAAGTGTAATACAAACTTAATAACTATCTTCAACATTTAAACATTATACATAAATGCTTGACTCATTTTCAACAGACAATTTTGCAGATTTTAGTATGCAGTTAAGGTATCCGACTACCGTAAAATTGTGAATTTTGCCAAGAATTGACAAGTTCTTTAATGATTTTATTTTATAGGCTATCTTATTAGCTTAGTAAAAATATCAAGTTTATTATTTTCCGTTTACTAGAACCAACACTACAAGTGTTTTAGTAAAAGCAGATGCCATTATTTATTTAATCTAGATGTCATACTTTAGAACGCGTTTTACTCGAAATGTATTTTTAAAAAAATGCTCAAATGGGGCCAGCAATTGCTAAAAAAGTTTTGAAAATAATTAATTGTGAAATTTTTTGTGTATGTTCTGTATGATAGTAGAAGTGTTTTACACCTTCAGATTTATCAATCACTCTGTTTTATTACAAAATTTACATTCCCTTATGTGAATATAATCCCTGTTTTTTAAGCATTTTCATATAGTAACTAAGATAAAGTGCTCTAGTTTCAGTAAAAACTAATATATCTCTTATCCTGAAGGTGATTTCAAAAATAAATAACATAGCAACACATCAGAATTGAAAAATTGAAAATTTGTTTATAACCTTTTGGTACAGAACGGGCCACGTTTATGTTATTTTTTGTAAGTTTTTATCCATTTTAGTAATAATAATTTCTTTTTCTGTTCTTGATTTTAGCAAATTTCCCTTAAAATGTACTAAACAAATAAAAAACCTCCAAAAAATCATATTATCTTCTTTTTTTTAAAACAAAAATTGTCGCAAGAAGTCGGATACCTTAATCAAATAAATTTTCTCCTTAACGTATATATGTCAGTTTTTGTTTTTGTTTTTTTTAGTATTTTAGTTTCTTTCATTTGAGAAATAATCCAAATTTTCTTAACATCAGCGACACATACTACATATATTTATTAAATGTATTCATTGCAAAAAATAAATAAACATGAAACGTTTTTGCACATTTACATTACAAGAACGTGTGACTAAATGAGTTTATTTGCTTATTTTTGCAATCATCAATTAAGAAAAATTCTATGTATTTCTTATACTCATTATATCATTGAAGAAATGAAAAACTCTTTTATAAAGATTATAATACTTATGTCGAAAACCAAAGTACTTGTTAACTTTTCGGCTGATATATTAATATTTATGTAAAGAAGGGTTGATTAATTTAGATTAATTTAGTCAGATATAAGAAACAAATGTTTTGTCGCAATTTTTTTTGTGTGTTGGGGGGGGGGGATCTTAGAATATTTGAAATATTTTCTTGGTTTAACTTATTCATGTCGGCAAATTGTGAGAACAAAAGAGTTACAATATTTTCAAAATACGTGTACTTTTTTAATGAAACATATGGCAGAACTTCTAATTTATCGTTTTTTGTTTCCTTGGCACTATTTTTAATGAATTATGGTGAGGCGTGAATATATTTCTACATTAGATCTTTATATCTAGGTTTAGAAGTTGTTGTTTTTTTTAAATTTAAAACAACTAATCTGTTTAAAAAACCTGATTCTATTCTTATAAAATGCAAATTAAGCATTTTAAAGACGAGAGCATTTATTTTTTAAAAAAGAGAAATTTTTTATTTACTATGACGGCTTTTGTTATAGGAAAACTTTAAACACTGTTACCTAAAATTGCTAGCTTCAAGATATTTTTAATATATTTATATATAACAAGAATAAAAAAAACTATTGTAATGGGAAATCTCAGTAATTCTCACATCTAAAAACGTAAGATAATAAATAGCAACGCGATTCGCGCTTTGAACACAGCCTAAAACTAAAATCAGACACATATCAGTTCTAAAAGTAAAAATATATATAATATAAGAAAATATTACAATAAATAATCATTTGAAATAAGACTTTTAATTATATGTGTGATTATATTATAACTTTAAAAAGATAATACAAACGTAAGATCGAACGACAAATAAGACTAATTATGATATGATGCAAATATTGCCACTCCATCTCATGAAAAAGGGACATTCAAATTGTTGCCAAATTGAGGACGCGTATTTGAAAAATGTTCTTAAAATATTACCATAAAATAATTATAATTGTCACGAGCGAATTTAGAATTTTATAGGAAAGGTAAAGGAATCGTTTGCTTAAATAAAACATTCTTCAAAAATAATGAGAGAAACCGTTGTTATTCTGGCGAGTTTTTTGGATTAACAATTAACTTATATATTTAAAATAAAGTATTTTTCATAACGAATATTAATACTCAACTGATAACTAATGAATAATATTAAACAGAATTGAGATCAAACTCAAACTCATGAGAAACTTGAAAGTATTTACAAGTTCTAAAATTTTCTAAAATTTTCAAATAAAAATTATGACATTCTTGTATATCAAACAAAATCATTTTCAGGAATATCTAAAGAATATTTTCATTATTATTCCTTATTTTTCTAAAAATATCCATCATGAAAAACGGCGTTTCGATTGCCAACATAATTCAATTAATTTCTCGTGTACGATATACTAAAATGCGAGTCTTTATGATGTTTACGACATCTCTTTATTAACTAATGCAAACACTTCCAGCTGATTTTCCATTATTTTTTTTATTTTAGTGGCATCATGATCACAGCATGTCATGATATTATTAACGTTTATAGTATCATTAAAAACACGAATGAATAAGAGAGCTTCCGTGTCGAAAGCTATCATTCCGCTTTAAAACATAAAATGCTTTTTTTATTAAGCTATTGATAGAGCTTCAACTCCTGAAGGTAGAAATATTCTCGAAAAAGAAAGTTTTCCCATTCGTGAACACAGTCCTTCAACATTATACAATAGGTATATATTACAGTATTGTAAGTATTTGAATAATGTTTTAGAAATCCTAACCACTGTATTTATAAAATGTTAATTAAATAAAAATTAATTAAGTAAATAAACATTATTTAATTGGAATTAAATAATATTTAAAAATGCTTTTCGAATGTATATTTTAAATCGAAATAAATTCAGAAGTTCATATTTTAGGGATGTAGAGGATTGGACGATAAAGATTAAAGTAAAAGTGGTAAATTCGAGGTTCAGTTCACACAATGGAGCTTCCTTTCGTTAAAAAATTATTTATTAATTTAAGTTACACAAAGACAGATATCGTAACAAAATCAACGGGCTAAGAACATGGACGATTTTTCATAGCGACCACACTCTCAATTTCACCTGGTCTGTACTGAAAATGAGCAGTTGCTAGAGGGCGCCTCTGCTGCTTTGGGCAATCAGTTACAGTAATGATAAGAGCAGTTACAGAGGTGTAATAAAACGTTTAGTAGAGTTGATTAACACTATGAACAAAATTTTAAGAGGCATAATAGAGTATAACTCTTAAGAAAGAAAATACCGTAAAATACTTTGGATGTGAGTTTCTTATTTATTATATATTATAATTAAAAAAAACTGCCAACAACATAAAATCCCGTTACACTAGAATCTCTAGAGTTAAGATATTTGACTATATTCGAAAAAGGGATTTCGCAAAAGCGTTTAATTGACTAGTTTTTTGACATTTAGTGTCAGTTGAATTTGAAAAAAACAAAAAAATTGTTTTCAGGAATATTAATACAAGAAAGAATTATTTAGTTGCCATTTTGTGGCAAAAAATGAAGAAAGAATGACTTATTTTCAAAACATTCTCCTTTTAGAGAAAATGCTTCGATAATGATAACATTTTTTTCTGTATATTGCTAAGACTTCTGTGCATAGCATGAGAACTAGAATTTTTAAAATATATAAATTAAAAGTGGTCAATATATCAGAGAGAGAGAGAAAGAGAAAATTTTTTTAAATAAGAAATACCTGTTTTTACCATGTTTTTATTAACTCGCTATCATGTTTTTTTCTCGCATGAAAATGGTTTGCATTTTGTTTCAAAATTTCAAAGTTCACTATGAAGTATAACAAACAAATGCGAGTGATCGGTCGCGGATAGGCGGGGAGCACCCTCGTTTGTTATTGTCTTGCCTTAGTTGCGGCGTAGCTTGTATGATGTAAAGTTTGTCTACGCATAGCATAGTCAATTTCATTGACGCAATTGTATTTTAAAATTTTTCCGTGTTATATAATAATTTTTAACTTTTATTTAACATGGCTAATTCACAGCAAAAGAACAAAAAGTACAAGATAGTAAGTGTAACAGAAAATTTCCAATTTGTTGGACCGAGAAACATGGCATTATTAGTACAGACGACAAAACGGTGTGTGTTTCCTGTTCTGGAATAGTGGTATGCAAAACATCAACAGTAAAACGGTATTTTGAAACAAATCACAAATCCTCTTGTAAAGAAAAAGTGAACCATAGTAAAAATAATTAACTGCTTAGAAACCGTTTGGCAGATAACTCAAATTCAGCATGTATTCTACAAAAAGTAACATCTTACAATCCTAATATAAGTCATTTGTCATCCAATCTGCAACAACAAAAGTCACACTCATGTTGCTTTAATTTGAATTATACATATACTAAAACATTTATAACCATGCAGTGCAAAAGGTATATTTTCGTAGTAAATAAAGTTTTGCGCTGTTAGTAAAGAGTTTTATTATTTTCCCAATAATATAACAAGTCAAAACTATTTGACGGCACGTCTATACCTCATTAAACACTCTTTTTGAAAAAAAAATGGCACGTTGATCCATAAAGGTTCGCCACCCTTTCCATATATCCTAATACTGGGCACATAACACGCACAGTGGCGTAGCTACCAATGAGCTAGGTGGTGCCGTGCATTACCCTGATCACCAAGCAAGCCGAATTTGCGGTAATTTATCCCATATATATGTAAAAGATTGCCATATACCTATAATCATCGAAATTCAGTTGAAAGTAATTTCGAATTTGTATAGGGAATTCCCCTAAATTCTTTTCGTTGTTTGTTCAGTGTTGGGAACTATACCTTTTGAAAAATTTTAAGTTATTTTCAATTTTTTCATTTTTCTAAAAAATTTGTTACTTGAAAATAAAAACCCTTACTGTGCTTATTATTACATCTTAAATGCCTACACAAGAAGCAATTCCTTCCTAGTTACACTCTATTTTAAAAGCCTAGTTTCCTGTTTCAATATTTCACAATCTTCACGTATCTGCAATACACTGATGAAATTTTGTCATCCCCCCTCGTCCTTTGCTCTTTTGCAGAGATGTCTTTTTTTTAAAAATAATAATATTGTATTTTATTTTCTTGTTCATGCATATTTTTTGCATTATTTCCTGTCTATCTCGAGGGGCAATTTTGTAGCTCTAAGCCCTCTGGTGGATGAGTTCAATCCTCCCGAATAAATAAATAAATAGCCAGGGATTCCCCAAGGACGTTTTGTAGCGCAACTGTAAGTTTCTCTGCTCCTTGTTAATGTCAGTAAGTACTCAAGTGTATACGAATGGTATTGGATAAATTCAAAGTATAGATAAAGAAAAAAAGAAATCCAGAGGTGTGCGAGCTTAAGCGCAAACAATGCTAAGAAAGAGGAGTATTAAATTAAAATTGTAGCTTTGTATGTCGAAAATGTTCATATATATACATACACACACACACACACATATATATTATATATATATATATATATATACTAGCTTTTACCCGCGGCTCCGCTCGCGTTGATGTCTCTAAATAACTGTCAAAGTCGTAATTCTTATCATTAGTAAGTAAATAATATAATATGGTAATTTTTTTATTGCTTGACTGGAACCAATAAATTTAAAAATTCTAAAATTGAGCTTAGTTTAAAAAAGCTGAAAAAGTTATTTTTTTACAATAATTAACAACAAAAATTCAATAATTTAAACTATTGGTAAGTTTAAAAATCGAAAGTATCTACGTTTAATATATAATTCCTCTTTAAAAGAGCTCAAAACAGAATAATATTCTAAGATACTACTGTATACCATATTATATGTTCTTCTAACAGTTGAAAATATGGGAAGATTTGGGCATTGGACACACCGATCAGGTTACATATAGTTAGCCATGGGAAAAACATTGCTTTTCCAAATGCACCCCTGCTACCTGAAATGTTAGCTTTGTTAATAGCAACAGTAAAACTGGAAATAGAACTCGTTTGAATTGAAACGGTAGGTCAGTAGGGATACTTGGAGTTCGAGGTATGATAACACTATCCCTTTTCATGACATATGTTAAAATATTGGCACCAAGTATATTCTGCATCAGTTTTGTGATCCAAAGCCTTGTTCCTTTACATAATCGAGGAGCATCGAGATTTTGCATAACTGGTACATTTAGTTTTAATTGAAGTTTATGCGAGGGTACACTCGAAAGTTCAAGTGAATTTAAGAACTCCTTGGGATATGAAGTACTTTGTTCTTTATCCATGATTGTATTCATAGATAAATATTTCTACATTCCCTTCCTCTCCCGCACGTCGTTTAAATTTTCAATGGTGATTTTATGGACAATGTCATTGTTAGGCGCCAATATTGATCTTGCGCGCAACCACTGATCCCAATTTAAATTTTGTCGCAAGCCCGGGTAAATTTGAGCAATAAGATTTACATCTTTTTCTTCTACATTACAAAATTATCTGGAAATAAAATATAACCTCCAGCCTTTGCGTCCAAACATCCATAACCGATTTTCAAATGCGTCTCTGCATAATGTTCCGAATCTACGTCATTATGAAGATGCACTCTCATATTCGTTTTCAGACTGAATTTTTCAACTTTTGTCCATAAGCTTGATGATTTAATACAGGTTCTGATTTCATCTGCCGGTGTACCCCATCTGGATTACAGGGAGAGTTTTTCAAAATTCACCAGCCAATATATAATAAAGCTACCATTCTTCCTATAATATGTGTACTATCTCGTAAATCCTAAAGAGTCCAATTTAACACTTCTATTGCTTTCTTGTGAGAGATCATACATTCATCCCACACTAAAAGCTTACATTGTGGAAGCATCCTGCCTTGAGAGCTATTTTTTCTGAAATTTCAGATGAGTGAATCTTCAAATGCAAGATTAAGCGATAATTTTAAAACGGAAGGTCAGTAAAGTCGCGGCTATACCAGAAGAAGCCATAGCAACTGCTATCTTCTGGGTTTTTCAGATGGTCATTAATAATAAGTTTAGCAAAAACGTTTTTCCGGTTCCTCCAGGGGCGTCGAGGAAAAAGTGCACCACTGCAGGATTCTATTTTGCGTAACACTTGAATGTGACTTTGTTCTGGAGTTAATTGAGGGATAAATTCTGTTACTTGATATTGCAATGCTATAAAATCGTAGTCTAATTCTCAAGCAATTTCATTATCACAGCTATTTACGTCGACACGTCTAGGACTAATCATGTAGCTTCTTCCCAACCATTCTGAAAATCTTTATTGAGTTTCGTTGAAAGGCATATTTGCTTGTACTTGCTGCAATCGTCCCAAAATATCTTCCGCCATGTAGTCTTTGTACTTATTCCAAAAGGTTTGAGGATTAGAAAGACAAAAAATGAAATAACTATTGCGTAAAGCTCCCTAATTTTATTCGGCGAGTGACGTATGGCTTCCTCCATAGTAATATCTATAGTATATCTTCAAAGTAAATCAAAGTATCTTCAAAGTATCTTCCATGTAAAATATCTATGTTCCGTATAAGTGAAAAATTTTGTGCAAAATATGAATATTGAATAATTAGGGTAAAAAAATTCAAAGTAATAAATATTCGATAAATCAAAACTTCTTATGAAACTGTCAATTAATATTACCATAGAATTTTCAATATCACGCGCGCAATACGCTAAAACTTTATTTCGTTTCCCTCTTTAAAAAGTGGGAGAAAATTTGCATTAAAATATCTGGGATTGTCGGAATAGATAACTTCTTAGCCAACTTGGCGATATTTCGCAAAGTTTGAGTTTGACATTTAACAAACGTAACGTAATAAACGTTAGACGTTTAATAAAAAAACATCTAAAAATTGCTTTTTGTAAAAATGCTAAATTACACTATGTTTCAGTTATTTGTTAGAAATATGAGATTTGTTTCCATTATTGACCAAATGCAATATTTTTGCACCAACTTCGCTGGGAGTAAGCAACGTCCCGAGGTTTTACCTGCATAGTTCCCGTTCCCGTGGGAATATGGAGATAAAATATATCTTATGTTACTCGCTGATAATGTAGCTTTCCATTGGTGAAAGAATTTTTAAAATCGCATCAGCCGTTTCCGAGATTAGCCGGAACAAACAGACAAACAGAAATTTAAAAAATTGATTTTCTGATATAAGTACCGTATATGCCTTTAAATGCATTTAGTAAAAAGCTGCTAATTTGAAATTACAAACAGACACTTCAATTTTATTTATTTGTATAGATATATAACTTGATAAAATCCAACCACAACATATGGCTCTCATTTTTAAAAAAAATTTTTTTTTACACTTGGGCCTTTGGATGCCTAGTTACGTCACTGAACACACACCTATACTTTCAAGCTGCAATTTTTAATTTTTAGGTACATTCGCCGTGTAATACGCCTTTTTTTTCTTTTTTACAAAGAAACCTGAAATGTACGTTTGATATGCTCTTATGTTTTGAAATTTAATTCCTATTTATTTTAATTTCTTATACCACCCAATTAAACATGGCAAGCTATTCATTAATGTCAACAACAGCCACAAGATAGGGGATTAAGGTCTCATCAGAGATCATGTGCCCCGATGACCATTCTACCTTTATACCGTTTTGAAGTCATTTATACGAGGCATTATTCCAAGCTTTAGAAAGAAAAAAAACTGTGTACTTCAAGTACTACAACCCTTTAAGTTCATAGGGAATGTTATTTCTTTTAAATAAACAGTTTTTCGATCTATGTAGAAGTGTAACGTTTTTTCAATGCTCATATTTTCTTTATTTTTAAAGATGTCGTTTATATATCCGGCGTATAATACGCACCTGTAAATTGCGATCATACTTTATGAGTTAAAAGTGTGCGTTTTACGTCGGATTTGTCTTACAGTGTGAATAATGTGTATTACAGTTACTGAAACCATGCACTGTTGTGAAAAATAATCAATAATCATTTTTAAAAAATTTTAAATAATGTTACAAATTTTAAGCTGATTACAATTTTTATGCATTTTATACTAATACTTAATAATCATTTGCTGTCAAAAAGGAATATGTTGAATAGGCCTCGTCAGAGTTTGGAGATATCAGAACAATAAAAATAAAAATAAATCCCTTCCTATTGTGCATTACTGCATGTTTCTCATCTTTCCATGGCAAATAATCACCATTAAATTTAATTTTCTTCATGACAGGGAATGAATGGTTCTTTGGGGAGTATTCTTCCTATCCCTAAAATTTAAATGTAAACATAAATTTCGAAAAAATAAAATATATTTCCTTAAATGCTATTGTTCAATGGTTAATAAAACTTTAAAAAATGTGAGAAATTCAAAAGAGAAATAAATGGCCCATGGAAAGGTTAAGTCAGTGCTTCTCAAACTTTCAATATTTGAGACCCAATATTCAATCCTAATTTTCATCGTGCCCCCTCCCCTTTCATACAAATAATATAATGCAGAAACTCAATAATACTATACTTTGACACAAAAGCTACAATTCAACTTTAACCTCCTAAGGGCCACGAGCGTATATATACGTCTCACTCAACTGATGTTTTAAATTCCCGGACGTATGTATACGTCTTTTCAAAGTACGATCTTTTATGAGCATAAAATTATTCCAAAGGCTTTGGAATGCTATAAAAGGAACTTGGCAGTGTTTATGACGGGTTTACTTATATCAGGGGATTTCTTATTTATTTTTTTTCTCCCCCCCCCCTTCAGTACATCACATACTCGCTCCTAAATGGAAAAAGGAGGCATTGGGGAGCGAATCACGTAACTTTTAATCGGCAGTTGAGGGATTATTTATAAACCGTACAGATTATCAACATAAGTGTTATTTTTGTGTATAAAGTTATATATGTCAAGCCCATGGGGTCACTGGTAATTATTAAACCTATTCTTAACTTGGTATTGTTAATTTGATTATTAAATACATTGTGCAGTACTGATACATTTATAAGTGCATTACATCAGTGTAAATGTTAATTTTCTTTTTCATTATGTCAGACTGCATTTTGTAGGCTTACTTTCAGTAAATGAATAGTTTTTAAATGATATTTTGTTTTCGACTTTTCAATATGTTCTCACCCCCTCGTAGAGTTATCATTTTGAGAAAAGCTGGGTTAAATAGCTCCAAAGTGCGACAAAAATAATCAGTCAATCGACAGACATACATCAGCTCTTCTACACAGCGAGTGCATTATGCCATCAGAACTCGAACTGGACATGACAAAAACAGCCCTGACCGTGGGTTCGCAAACATGACCACTCGATTACCACGGTCACGCTTCTTGTTTTACATTCAGTAAAAATTACATTTTTTTCCTTTCTACCTTCTTGTTTTTTCGCTCACAACTCGGCAAACTTTAATATGCTCTGTTCCACAAGCAGAGTAAATGATCCATTTTAAAATTTTGCAGTTTTTTTTATCTAACATTTGTGATTCCTCCTATTATTTTGTTATTTTCATTTCCTATTATTTTTATTAAAACTGTTAATTTTGTTTATTTGTCAAGCACCAATTCCGGTGTGGCTTATATCCACATGAAAAATGGCTCATCTACACGTTTCAGTAAAATTTGGATATTTCCGATTGGTTAGTAAATTTAACGTTTAAATTTTCCATTCGTAGGTAAGAAGAAAAAAAGAACAATATTTATTTTAAAATGGTTTCTGTTCGATTTTATTTTAATGCTCTGTATGTTGTGGGGGGGGGATTTATTTCACGTTAACCCTTTCAGAGCAAACACCATTAGAGTTTCCTAATGACTTTACTTTTAATTTTCTTCACCAGAGAGGAGAAAAAATTATAATATACTACCTCTACCTTTCCCAATTATGAAAATGTGCTCCTCAATAAAGCTGCATTAAAAAAAAAACCAACGTGTTGCAAGAAAAAAAATAATAGATCAATATTTACAAGAAAAATGGCTTTTTTACTCTACGTGGTAAGAGCCTTGATATAGGTAACTGATGTTCAGAGCGTGGGAAACTTTTTTTTGCATCACCCATAAAAATGAATCAATCATCTCGATTTCTTTTTCTTTCTTTTTTTTTGTTGATAGATTTAAAGTTTTAAGGCTTTTTCAATTCCTACTATTAGCTCACAGTATCTCTATATTTATATATATACTAGCCGTTACCCACCCACTTCACACTGGGTATTTCATGATGTTTTACAAATATATATATATATATATATAAGTCCTAGCACTAAGAATTCGATTGTATTGAAAAAATATACTTATACCTGTAACTGTCGCCTCTTGATGAAAAAAAGAACAGAACTCATCTAATTTGTATTTTCTATAAAACTGAAGTATAGAATGATGTTTGCACTTTCGTAACCCTTTAACGAAGTGGATTTTCGCAAAACCAATTTTTGGTGGATCTCTACTCCGTAAAACAAACACGTAAGCCAAATTTCAAATCTAAATCTAACAGAAAAAAAAACGAAATTTTTACTATCAATTCCATTGAGAGTAGTTTTCCAAAATAACTGTTCTTAGCGGATTTCAATTCAACAAAATAAAAATGCAAACCAATTTCATTATTGTAGTCCTTGTAGCTCGAAAAAAGGAATTTTTTTTATCAGTACGCCCCAGTAACCCTCTGCTTCCCCCAGGAGTTGATTTCCGTAATATACATTCTTATTGGATCCCTATTCAACAAAAGAAACATGCTTAACAAATTTCAAGTATGTGGGTCCAACAATTCAAAAACAGGAATTTTCTCTATAACTCCTCTTGACCCCTCGCAACCCTCCTTGGGGGTCGATTTTCGTTTTACTCTTTGTTAGAGGAACTCTATTCCATGAAAGGAACATGCATGCCAGTTTTCAAGCAGGTAGATCTAATAGTTTAAAAACGGAAAAATTTATCGATTACGCCCCTTAATCTCCCTAAATGAAACTTGGGGTGGAATCCATTTAGTAGCGGTTCTGTACTCAAAGAAAGGAACCTGCTTACGAAATTTCAAGACTGTACGTCTAATAGTTTAAAAATGGGGATAACTATGTACAACACCCATGAGCCCCCCTAATGCCACTTGAGGGTCTGTTTTCACAAAACCCATTTTATAGGGGAACTGTACTCTATGAAAGGAATCTACTTACCAAATTTGAAGACTGTGCGTCTAATAAATTAAGAATGGAAAAATATTATCTATAACGCCCCTTGAGCCCCCGCAATGCCACCTAGGGGTCGATTTTCACAAAACACATTACATAGGGGATCTTTAATATATTAAAGGATTCTGATTATCATATTTCTAGACTGTGCGTCCAGTAGCTTAAAAATGGAAATAATTATCTATAACACCCCTTAAACCCCGCAACGCCACTTGGGGGTCGATTTTCACGAAATGCATTTTGTAGCGTATCTCTATCCTATGAGATGAATCTGCTTACCAAATTTCAAAACTGAGCGTCTAATAGTTTAAAAATCGGAATAATTATTTATATCTCCCCTTAACCCCCGCAACACCCTTGGGGGTCAATTTTTCCAAAATCAATTTTCTGTTGCGGGTATTTACTCCTTAAAGAAACAGGCCTACCAATTTTCAAGCAGGTAGGTCAAGTAGTTTGAAAATGAAAATATTTATCTATTACGTCCCTTAATCCCCCGCAACGCCACTTGGGGGCTATTTTCCCCAAATCCATCTTGTAGCTGATCTCTACTCTATGAAAGGAATCTATTTATCAAAAATAAATAAAATGGAAATAATTATCTATAACGCCCCCTAAGCCCCCGCAACGCCACTTGGGGGGTTGATTTTCACCAAACTCCTATTGTATTGGATCTCTACTCTATGAAAGAAATCTGCTTACCCAAATTAAAGATTGTACGTCAAGTAGTTTAAAAATGGAAACAATTATTTATAACGCCCTTTAACCCCCCGTAACACCCCTTGCGTTTCGAGTTTTGCAAAAAATCCATTCTTAGCTGATCTCTACTCCATGAAAGGAACATGACTACCAAATTTCAAGTATGTAAGTTGAATAGTTCTGAAGATATTGTGATTAGTCAGTCAGTCAGTCAGTGAGTCGCTTTTCTCCTTTATATATATAGATTTATCTTGTTCAAATTTTCAATCAATAAAATGCATTTTAAAGCACTCATTTGAGCTGAAATTTTATATACATGCTTATTTTGGACGACAATACAGTAATAAAATAAAAATTAATTGGTTAAAAC
The DNA here is from genome assembly GCA_019973975.1 of Trichonephila clavata. Lineage (NCBI taxonomy): Eukaryota > Metazoa > Arthropoda > Arachnida > Araneae > Nephilidae > Trichonephila > Trichonephila clavata. The sequence goes on along the minus strand of BMAO01009245.1, from coordinate 3,778 downwards.
TAATTATTCAAAGAATTACAAATACAGCCACGGTAACATTATTTTTGGTGACTTAAGGACCATTTTGGCGACTTGTGTCAAAACGTAAAAAGATTTTTTTCTCACATTTTAAAGCGCTCATTTCAGCTGAAATTTCCTATACACTTCGTTTTGGGTAACAACACGATAATTTAACTACAGTTAATTAAAATTAATTGACTGAAAATAGTTATTTAAAGAATTACAGATACAGCCACGTTGGCTTCATTATTAGCGACTTGGATCAGAATTTTAAAAATTTTTTTTTTTCTTACGTTTCAAATCGTTCAGTTGAAATGAAATTTTATACATACGATTGTTTTGGAAAACAATACGATACTGTAAAGATAATTAATAAAAATGAATTGCCACTTAATGTTGTGATTCTGTCATATGTATATACATATTTATATATTAATTGTAACTATTTAATAAAAAGTAACTAAAATAATTTTTTTTGACTTAAATTTTTTTATATTACTTGTTTAAATTTAGATGTCGCACTTATTGTAAGTTAAATAGCCCACAAAATACTGTGATCAAGAAGAGAGTTTCAATAATTTTCCTATATACATATATTTTAGGTAAATGTACTGAGTACGGTGGATCAAAACACTTTTCAGAATGTCAAAACCTACCTATGCGGAAAAATGTTCCCTAGTAGATGGCGAAGGAAGAAAATTAAATGCAAAATAATTTATACGTCATGAACTTCTTGAAGGGAATGAAGTTGAGGTATTAGAGCTTTTTTTATGGTAAAAAAAAATCAAGTAATTTTTATTGAAGAGAAAATGGTATTTCAGTACTTTCTAACATTTATTGCGATGAGAGGACACCTACTACAGTCGACTCTCGCTAATTCAAACTTTCGATAATACGAACCTCTCGCTGATTTGAAGTATATGCTCAGCCCCTAGAAAAACTCTTGATATTTCGAACTAAAAAACTGTGGCGGGCCAGACTACTACACGCTATAATTCGAAGTTATCTAAGAAAACTCTCGGCAATTCGAACACTTACTATTTAAAGTCCTATAACAAACAGGTTGGAGCTTACATGCTTTGTGTTGAATTGTCTCTGCGTGTCTCCACTGTAACGTAGCCCCTTTGATTACCATCGGTCTGCTACCCTTTCCGTGTTTCCCGGTTCCTCAGGCGAAAATACACTTTTAATGCTTTCCTTCTTCAGTGGAAAGATCTGGCCGTAGCTGTTGTCAGCCGTCCATATCTTCCGTTTAACATGTAGCTTGCTACTTATGTGTTCAGAAAGGATGGTTCGCTATTGAGAAGAAGAGATGCGCGCGTAGGATTGTGTTTTTTGCATCGGACTGACATAACTATTCATGACTCATCTGTGTGACTTGTAGCATGTGGCACTAAAGGGGCCTGGGACGCACTGGGCCCTGCTTTGAAGAACCAATGGTGTTAGGGATAGTGTCTGAGGAAACCGGGGGCGAAACGATTTCATTTCTAGTGAGAAATGGAAGAGATTTAGTGGGGCGTGAAAGAGAATTACTACATAAATGTATTCTTTAATACATGACTTTCAAATTCTGTTTAACGTTTATACTGTATAATATATACTTTTTAAAAATATTTTAAAGTAATTTTATACGTATGTACCAATTGTCATTTTATTATATAGTTTGAAATTTAAATGTGCCAGAAAAAAAATTCAGAAGTTTTTTTTTTTTTACCCTCTTGATAATTCGAAGTTTTTTATTGGTCCCTTCAACTTCGAATTATAATTACAAGGGGAAAAACATCAAGTACATTTAACAGGTCTTTAGTATTAATTTTTAAAAAAAACTACTGTCGAAATGATAATGCATGATAAAACGGAAGACGGGGAAAAACTTGGATCGGACTGATTAAACGGTGCGGAGAGAGCTGGAGTTAAGAAATGTTGCAATGAACATTGTACTATTCACTACTCAGTAATTATGTATCAATAATCATCATTTTGGGTTATTATAAGTTGCAAAAAAATAATTTTATTTTTTTTAGTCTAAAATCTCTCACCAAAATTATATTTTTTTTTTTTTTTTTTTTTTTGTGTAAATTTAACCCTTTTTTGGCAATGTTAAATTCTGAAATTATTATTTTTTATTTTCCATACCACAGTACTCCTTTTCAATATAATGATAACTTTTTACATCTAAATATCCGCGATCCACCCTAATATAGAGGTCGAGAAAAAAAAATGGCACTCATTTCCTATAAAATCCTTGTAAAATCTTTTTAATAGAATTGTACGATTTTGCATGTACATGGAAAATTGTATCAACTACGAGAGGAAATGTATGAAGGGCCATTTGACTGATTCCCAGTGATTGCATAAACCGCGCAGTGGTATAAGTGACGCTGAAAGAAAGGATTATGATTTGTATGTTTTAGTTGGAGATGATGAGACTCTTCTTTTGTGAACAGCTGACTCGACGTAAGAAACGCGTTGTGCTGGCATTGTCGCTGAAGGGATTTTACATGTGTGATGCCAAAATAATCTATTATCATCAATCCAGTTGTCTTCGTTTGAACACTGGAATATATTTATTGCAACACAGGAACGGTATAGTTTTTTTCTCCCTGTCTTTTTTTCTTTCTTTTGTCTGTCTCTCAGAAACATAAAAGAAACCTAAAAGGATCTCAGGATTCCATGGGAATCACATCGGGGAATGAATGTATACAGTAATACTGCTTAAGAGAGTTTGTATTCAACACGATTCCTGGGACACTACCCAAGCAATTCCTGCCAAATTACGATACAATAGCTTTAAAGAAGCCAAGTCGTAAGCGAAATGAGCTGATCAGCAATAGGAAGAGAAGAGATTTTATCTATTGAGACGAAATTCAACCTCATAAATGGTCTCGATGGTCAACAAGTGCTCTCCCTCGAGTCAATAAAGAATTTATCTGTGAGGGTGTAGTGTTTATTGTGATTTATCATATGGTCTAGGGATGCTCTTCATACTAAGGGATAGATTGGCAACAGAATTTCTCCACCGTGCTACGAATACTCCAGTATATTTAAACATTCTTCTGCGGAAGCTCTTGCCTATTATTCAAGATCATAAGTATATATATTTGAGTAGATTTTAAAGAGGTCATGGTTCTAAATCCGTGGCCGATATTGTCAGATCTTGTTGTGACGTTTGAGAAAATTGATGGTTGTGTGAGAGTTAGGAATCTAAATATTTGGTTTAATTACGTCACAGTTTTTCTTTCACTATATACATTTTTCTTGAAGTTATTTATAGTATTTTGATTATTTCATTAGAGTTCAGAGTATGTTATTTGTAAGGGAGGAGACAACACGACTGTTCTCTCCGGGAGTTTTTCAACGGACTCCTCTCTACTCCAGGGTCGCGTGGGGCGGTTTCTTTCTGACACCTTGAATTACAGTCGAAGTTACCGGCTCTCGGTCAGGTGTCGAATCCAGCTGTTGGGTTGCACGGACCTCAATTTCAGGGCAATGACAGATGAAAGACCCTGCAATATTTAGGGGTGCACGTGTAGATATGAACGCTGTTATTCTACCTACAAAAAGAAGCCAATTTTTCAGATGTGTGACGAGAAAACGTCAAACTCATGTTCAACCCCGATTCCACTGAAGACCCATCGTGTAGAGGTTCCGATGTCTGGCTGTCATAGCTGGAAATCATCTCGTTGGAGTGGAAATTTGGAGATACGAATGCCAGCGCTGGTGTCATCCTCGTCACTTAACTGTGATTCAAAATTACGAAGACCATCTCCCATTGCCA
>BMAO01009244.1:0-22471 GCA_019973975.1 Trichonephila clavata | reverse complement strand
AAACTACTGATTTTGTCATCATCCTCACGTCAGAAGAGGCTGCAGTTTTCATAGTTTGAATTTTGTACAACATGTTATCGGCCAAATAAATTGGCTGTGATATCTCTGGTCCTTCTTGGTATTGCATTTTGTGTGGTCAGCAGATTATTTTTAGAAATGTTACGCAACAATCCCTTAATATGTTTACTCAATTTAACTTGAGCATGCAAAAAAAGAGAAAAAATGTATTTGGAAAAAAATGAATCAATAAAAACGTAAAAATGTTGGTGAATTGAAAGCAATGTATGTCAAAAGAATATTATATTGCTAAACCATATACATCAAAAACAATTTCGTAAACGGTAAGGTCCTTCACAAAAGAATTTTGCAAAAGAGATTCAATTGTATCAACTACAACTAAAATTTTTTTATAATAATCAGAGAACTGACAAGGAAAGGAAGGAGGGCAGGGGAGTTTCTGCCTTTCTTGTTTATTTACGACTTCTTTCTGCAATATTTTATAGCTTGATTTTTCAAATACGTATTTGTATTTTTGAAATCATTTCAAATCTAGAGGAATTATAATTGAATTGCTCACTTAGTGAATCGTGAATATTTGTTCACAAAATTATTATACATAATTTTAATGTAATATTTGTTATAATTTTTCATTCAAGATATACATTAAATTAAAAAAATAAATCTCCGATCTCTCAGAAATTTCAGATATCTTATTGTTATTTCAAAGATGAATTGTTTGGGTAATCAAATTGTTTTGTGTTTTTTCTTAAGAGTTCTTCATTGAAGAATGCTGCAAAAATTCTTTATTATTTTCAATAAGTAAGCTTCTTTTAAAACTTTCCTTAAATGGAAAGTAACAAAATTATGAAAAAACACTAGATAAAAAAGTAACGGAATAATCAAATGAACAAATATATTTGAATTAAGTTTGCAGTTGAATTGTTCAATAAATAAATAGCATTTTATATAGAAACTATCTAAGCAATTATCATATGAACTTTTATTAAATATATATATAAATCTCCTTTTCTTACAAACTCTATAACTTTAAGATATCAACAGGTTGAAATTAAATCGTTTTTGAGACATGTATATTTCACAAAATACCCATTTAATTCAACTCTTCAGGCAGTTTTATTGATAACAAGAGGATGATATTTAGATAGATAAATAGCAGTAAACAAGTCATTGGGAAACATAATATTTTTTTTCTGTAGAAATTTATTTATAGTCAGACAATTTAGTGATTTTTGTCCCAGATGAAGAGCTTAGTCTTGTTTTAAAACGAATTCAAGAAGATATTCTGCTGATTCTGAACTAGAGAGGCAGTATTAAACCAAGGAGACGAGATAGAAAGTAACCCATTCTGCAAACGTATTAACAAAAACAGTTGATAAAAGTTTCAATTGCAGTTAGTTGCAAATGGCAAGAGTCCATGGTTCAGATTTTTCTATAGAAGCTAACTGAAGCGTCAATCGGAAGTTTCGATGAGCTGTTCTATTTTGGGAGAAAATTACAGATAGTGTTGAACATTGACACCTAATAAAGTCCGAATCGATGAAAGAACCTTGGATGAGGCACATAAGCAGTAATGGAGAGAAAAAAACTCTAAACAGATTCGATTAAAATAAGCCGTCAAGAGCTAGGATGACGAAATAGAGATTAGAATCGTAAGATATTTAAAAACAATGAAAATGTTATTTTGAGATGTTGTCGAAATGTCTGAAAAAGGAGGATTTAGTTTTACAATATTCAACGAAGGACAAAAGAAGTCGTAATTGAAAAGGTCAGATTTTCTTTTCAGCAAAGTATTAATCATTAAAAAATTAGTCACAAAAAACTGTATGACTCTTAGAGAGAGTGACAGAAAGCAGTGACTGCCATAAATGACTGATTCGGCAGAAAAGGGACAACTTGGAGAATGACAAAGCTTTGAGCCAAAAACATTGTTTCATTGAAGTGAAAGATGCAGAATTAAAAAAAACCATTGAAGAGAAGCACATGGTACACATCCAAAAAATAAATTGTATGGATCTTGACATAAATGACCTGCTTGGTGTACCCAGAAATGTATGGGGAATTTGTTTGACAGTCGACAATTTACATTACCCATGCCTGATTATTGGTTTATTAGCTTTTGTATTTTGAAATTACATTATGGATATTGGCGACTCCCCTCGTAATTTTAAGCCATGGTCAAGAGACTAGAGAATAACAGCTGTACTGGCATCCCCTCCCTCTTTGCGTTATGAGTTTTTAGTAGCATCACATGTCTTGAGACTGCGACTCGATAATAAACGAGGAACACGATTTAACATCTATGATCATTTGGCTCTTTTGCTTTATCCAATATTCTTTATTGAGCAGAGGGAAGATTTTAAGACTCCATCATATACAACTTTCAAATTACAATCGTTCAGAAATGAATACATTCATTAATGGGACTAAACTTCTAAATTGTACTCTTTCAGTTATCAAATAGCTAATCTACCACCCACGCTATCATAACTTGAAATGCATAAATGATTAACTGCAATTTTGTTTATGTAAATTAAACTCGTAATTAATCCTCAATTGTTTCTTTATTAATTACGAAGAAGTTTTTATTGACTACATTTTAAATTTTACTATAAAAATTAACAAGCAGCTTGAAAAAATCAACAACTAAAATTGAATGCTTAATACTCAAATTGTTAAATAGTTTATACCAAAAAATGAGATATACGTGAACTCAATTGTCTCACTAAATTTATAATTTAATATTTTCTATCCAAGATTGTTTTTTCTTTTATATTTTACGAGGATTATATAAAATTTATAGTTTCCAGTTGACATAGAAATTATAAATATATGTAAACTGCTGTTTGTAAAAAATGAAACACCATGAAAGAATCATCTGAATTAAATGAAATCTAATGCACAAACGACTTGTATTACTACAAATAAAAGACGAAATTTTCAAAGCAAAAAAAAAAAACACAAAAAAAAACAAAAAACAATATTATATAGTATCCAAAATCAGTATTTGGTGCAGCCACCACGCGCTGAAAGAAGTGCTGCTGCACGACGTGGCATTGAGTCAAACAGATTTTGAATGTCTGCTTGTGGAAGAGAATTCTATATTGCTTGTATGCGCAGTTAAAAGTTCGTCTTTTGAAGCTGCAGGTCGCCTATCACGAGCGAGACGCTGACCAACCAAATCCCACACGGGCTCAATAGGCGACATATCCGGCCAATAAGCAGGCCAAGGAAGAAGTTGCATGTGTCGGGCTGAACAGAAGTCTCGAACAGTCTTTGCAACTTGTAGGCGCGCATTATCTAGCTGAAAGATAGCTCCAGGGATGCCTTGAAGGAAGGGAACGACTTCGGGCTGTAGCACTTACCGGACGTACCTGTTGCTTATTGAGATTACCCTCAATTCGTATCTAATAGGATCGTCCATGATACGAAATCACACCCCAAACCATAATTCCGGTTGCTAGTCCACTATGTCATTCAATATCGTACTCTGGAAGGCAGCGTTCATCGGCATAGCGTCTAACATGAATGTGGCCATCATGATCCCACAAATTGAAGCGTGATTCATCTGAAAAAAACAATTTGGTGCCAATCAGCTTGCCAGGCTCTGTGCTCATGAGTCCATTGCAGACGCAGCCGTCGATGGTTTGCCGTGAAGGGATCCTGTATAAATGCACCCTCGCACGCAATCCACGGTGCAGCAGACGTCGACAAATTGCCGAAGCCGACTTTAGTACACCTGTAGCAGTTGGACCCAACGTGCTGTCAACTGCCTGGATGAAACTGTGAGGTCATTCACCGCCATGCACAGCAGGTGTCGATCGTCGAGCGCTGACGTCGCCTTCCGTCGTCCACTGCCAGTTTGTCGAGTTGTTCGGTGCTCGTCGGTCCACTGCCTTTAAACTCTCATCACTGTTGAATTGTTCCGCAGCACAGGAGCTCCTATTGCGCGATAGGAAAATCCAACTTCTCGAAGGCCAATAATCCTCCTTCGTTCAAACTCAGTAAGTTCTTGGAATTTCTCCTTAGTTTGTCGTGGAAGCATACTTAGGTCTCACTAAACGTTCACCATTAACAAATAATCATTAACTATTTTCAGTGTCCCGCTACAGCCCTCTATTTATACGCTTTCAGCATCAGTTCAGAGGGCGCTGCACACACCATGCATGCGCGGTGGCTCTGAAACTTTACTATTTTACTTAACATCTTATAATTGATATTTGCTGCAAAGTTCATTTAATTCTGATGATTCCTTCATGGTGTTGCATTTTTTACAAACAGCAGTGTAATGTATTAATTTATTTTCAGTGATACTTCTCATATGGAGGCTTGGATAATTCATGAAATTCAAATATAGTCCACCCCAGCAGTGATTGAAGACAATATTTATTTCATATTATTCCCCTCCCAACAAAATTATTGCAGTGTAAAAAATCAAATTGTTTCGTTTTTATTAATGGGTATTCTACTCACATTGTAACTGTGTCTGAGTCAGGGTTTTAAATGCTTTTTTCTCACTTTTACAGCGTTCAATAGAGCTGACATTTTCTATACACGATTGTTTTGGATGATAATACGATAATTTAATTATAATTAATATAATTTGTTGATTAAAACTATATGATATTTAAAGAATTAAATTTTACTCATAATTCCTCTCAATATTCAACGTGAAACAGTTGAATATTGACCAAACAAATTAAAACATCCCTTCGTAAAATTAAATTATTAAAACTAATTATTAAATTAATTCAATTTGACTCAAGGTTTTCTTTCTTTTCTTAAAATTTAAGGTATAAAATCTATCTTTCGTAAAGTGTGAATTTGGAAAGAAAATCCCAGTTTAAAAAACCCGTTTTTTACCGGTGATATTAATGAATTTTTTTTTAAAGTACAGTTTTTATTTCTTTATGCTCATAGCATATACATTTAACATTTTTTAGTTCGCAGTCTGACTCTAAAGCAAAATATGATTTTAAATTCATTAAAAATTGTTAAAAACTATTCACGTTGTTTCGCTATTTTTCTTATTTTAATTGCATACATTTCAATTTTTAAGTAGATTTATAATAAGTGTATTTTACATTGCTGAAGATTTTTCTGCCATATTTTAAAGTCAAATAATAAATTTAAAAAACAAAAAACCTCGATAAACAACTAGAAAACATCAGATGTTCATAAATTATTTCCAACTGACAGTAACGTTGATGTGAATTTATTTGAACGACTATTTAAATATTTTGCAGTGATTATTTCATTTTGTATTGAATTGTATTCAACACATATTACTATAATCCTTAAAGTATAAAAAAGCATAGTAGTAATCATACATAACATAATGTTAATTTTTAGCAGCAAATATTTCAGCACTATAATTATTGCTGCTATACATTAAAAACAAATTATTCATCGAATAAAAAGCAACAGTAAATTATGTGCAGAAACATAATACTCATTAAAATGAAAAAGCACTAAGAAATGTTTTTCACCGACAGAGAGATTATAAACGACCTTGAAATCAATTTTCCATGTTTTGTAGAAACTTCTGAAAAAGAAATAACACGCTTTCAGAAAAACATAATCTAGTTCTTTTAAAACCTTTTAAATAAAAGTGAAAGAAATTAGTAATAAATAAAAATAGAGTAAAAAACATACAAGTGCTTAAAGAAATTTCGAATTCTTTCCCCGGGATTTTAGAAATCAAGCAAATGTAAACTTCCTTCCACATCAATGTCTTAAAAATTATATCTGAATCTTGCAACACTTATCTGTTTGTAAATTTAATTAGTAGCTTGATAAATTAGTATTAAAAAAGTAAATCCATCACGTAATGCATCAATAGCGAAAAGTTGTATTTTGTTCCAATACAAAATTTATACCAGATAATTTTTTCGATTGTGTGACGTTTGATTCAATAAAGGTAGAGTGATTTCAAATATAATAATTTAGTTAATTAAGTCACAGCTATTATTTACATTGATATACAATTTAGTACTATTAGATGATTTTAAAGTTCCAAAATAGCTTTGTGAGGGAGGGATCTTGGTGACCGTTCACTGCCAGGTTTCGCTTTCAACTCCTGGATTTTCTCCGTCTCCGCGGTTGATCTTTCGGCGTCCTTTTTCTCTCCCTCCATCCGGTCGTGGGTGGAATTGGGTTCTCCTCGTGTCATAGGTTGTCGGGGCTAACTAAGACACGTCCGTCGCAGTATATTAGTGACTGCAGGTGTTTTTGCACATGTGGTGATCAATTCTCCTAAAACTGATCCGGCCGTGGGAGACAAGTCACAGGTGTTCCCAAAAGAGGGAGGGGGGACTCACAGATGTCACAATTGTCTTAATAACGTAGCTCTTTGAAGCAACACGAGGGCTAATGCTGACGGACCTCGTAATTTTGAATCAACATGCTGTAGCCCGGGGGTGTCGAACTCGAACGTTTTTGTGGCCCGGCCAATACATAGTATATAATGCCACATAATAATATAAAAAAATAAATAAATAATATAAATAATATATAAAAAATATCAAAATTTCCCCCGAAACAGGAAAGATAGCAGCAGAGAAGAGATGTGAAGTGTCAGGGCGCTAATATTAAATTTTTCTTGTTCTTTTATTTATGTTTATTATAATGTTTTGTGCTTCAAATCAATTTAAGTTTCTATAAATATTGATTTTTTTTGCAGTCAACCTAAAGTTAAATCTTGCTTGTTTGGCCCAAGTTAGCCTCTGAGTTTGATACCCTTGCTGTAGCCTCTCTACATGGGGAAATTTCAATGGCACTAGAAAAACACACGACTCGACAGAAAAAAATGCTTGCTACAGGTTTTGTATGTCTGTGTGTGAAGATGAAAGGAATTTTCATATAGTGGAAAAAATATTTTATTACATTGTCTATTCTGGTCCCCCTCTGGTACCTTTAGCCATCTTTCTGGCAGAGCATGATTCCACTTTCATAAAATTTTTGTTTTTAGTTGGCAAAAAACTGTTTCAGTCTATTTTTAACCTCCTATTTTGAAGTAAAGGTGTACCAACAAAACATTTTGTACAGAAACTGGAACAAATAATAATCAGCAGGTGCCAGGTCTGGAGAATATGGTGGGTGTGGCTATATATACTATTGAATCTGAAAAGCTTTTGATGAGTTTCCAAACTGGTTGAACAATTGAATTCGATTAATTTTACTTTTCAGCGATTTCACGAATGGTTATTCACCGGTTTGTATCAATTAATTGCCTTTTTGTTTTTGTTTTTATCAGCATCAAATGACCTTCCATAACGTGGAACATCTTCAACCTCAAAATTGCGGGATCGAAATTTTGCAAAACAAGTTTTGGCACTGGGGGTGCTGTCGATACATCTTCTCCATGCCCATTGGTTTATTCTTTCCTTGCTTGAATGGCATTTTTACCTTTTCGACAGTAAAAGAGTAAAATACAGTGAAAGTCGTTTAACACAAAAAGGAGGGGGTAGGGGGCTGAAATATTTTTTCTGTGTTCGTTGTTAAAATAATATATTTCGCTAGTTAATATGGCATATATCGCGAAAATACATGATATTCATTTATAAAATCTAAATGTGTTTGATTCAGTAAGTATCTTTTTTTTCTGACTTGTTGCAACGGTATGTGTAAAACTGATAATACAACATGACAATAATATATGTCCATCGCCATATTTAAATAACAAAATCAAGAAAACGTAATAATTCACAAGAACTTAATGCTAAATATTTAATACAAAATATTTAAGGCAATATCAAAATCTTAACTAGATTTTATCGGTTTTGTTGTCCTTCTGTTTTATTGCATTTAACCAGACCTTATTAAGCTAACTCCATCTCATCCATCTTATAAGCAAATACGTAGCAGTTTTGTTTTCGACTGAAGCTTCCGTATAAAAACATTATTCTAAAAATGAGGGGGGAGAGGGGTAATTATTTTTTACTCACAATGCGATGTACTCGCCACCAAATTCCAAAGCCAACGGATGAGATATGGGATGTTTTTGTGTGGCGTTTGCAGGAGGGAGGGTAAAAGTAACTTGGATAAACAAAATGGCTCGTGTCACTGGCTGTTCCGAGGGTATTTCAAAACCAAGTTAGCTTCCTTTCCACAAACAAGTGAAACCACTCTTTTTTCCATTTCACACCACTCTTAAATCTCGCCTGTGCGACTGGTGTTTTCCATATTTTCTTCATTCTCAGAAAGAAAATCTTTACGTGTTAACCGATTTTCATTCATGTTAAAAGAAAAAAATGCATGAAAATACATAGTAGTTTGTCGGGCCTATTGTATTATTTCATGTTAACTGATATTTCGTCTTACGCATTTTCGCGTTAAACGTACAGTAATACCTCGACTTATGCTACCCCGATTACACGTACCCGGAGTTGCACGATTTTTCAAATCTCATTATTTCATCTTTTGTTTGAGAAAAAAAATGGGTAAAATGGGTGAAATTGGTTATGTGATAGAAGAAGTTGTCGACCTTTCCAGGCAAATATAAAAAGGGATTGTGGTGATGTTCAAGAACTACTGGATTAACAGAATCAGGAGCTGGCAATTGATGAGCTCATAGAAGTGCATGAACAAAAGCAAGACATTGAAGAACTGGACTAAGTTCAATCAGAAAACCGAATGACGCGGTTGGGACTTAGAAAACAGTCTTCAGTTTAATTGAAAAAGAGTTACGAATTTTAGAAAATATAAATTCTAATGAGCGTATTTTTTTCAAAAAAACAAGAAATGAAAAATTTATAAGCATCCTAAAAGGAAATTTTGCGAGACAAAAAAAAAAAAAAATCTTTGAGCCGACAGACTACTTTGTTAGATTTTATACCTTCTACAATAAAATAACAATTTGTGTTGTGTAAGATTTTGTTAAACATTATTTCTTCCTATATTACTACTTTTTTTTTTCGTCTTCAGCCTCAACTAAAAATAATTTATTTGTATTTATAAGCAAAATCCTACCCCGACTTACGCGAATTCGACTTTTAGTTCCACCTATCGCTATTATTATATTTCTCTGAATGCCGAAAAATGTTGCTGTTCACTCTTCATATTGGAAAGAGTAGCGACTAAAAACTACTGCGTAGAATCAATTGGACTTTTTCAAAGCAAGCCTTGCTATATCAGCTCTAAAAACATATGATGATTTATGTGGCTTAAGAGTGAAAAAATACAATTAAATCCACTGCCGGAAAAAACGAAATAACTTTCCTAACAACCCAATTTCGTTTATAACAGAGGTACGCAAGAAATTAAAAAACAGTGATCAATTTATTTCCTTAATAGAGACATAGTTCATTCTTTTAGTCTTTACATTATCTATCTTTCTAGATATAGCTAAATAAATTTAACAATAAATATGCATAGCTTACACATTACAAATATTATAAGAGTTTATGTACTTTTTCCCCCTTGTAGCTATTTAGAAGTAAAGGTAGTCCAGAGAGGCAGAGAGAAATATTTCATTGTACTTTGTAAATTTTTATACTTGGTTTTGAAAAGAAAACACTAAAATTTGCTAAGGATTTCTTTTTACAAAAATATTGACCTCATGGTTATACTATTAAGAACATTTACTTGAAAAGAAATTCTATAAATTTCATAGAAATATTGAAATTATTCATTAGAAATGTTTACTGTTTGTAAAATAACATATATATATTCTTTAAAAAAAGTTCTGCATTAGTATGCATTATTTGTATTAAAATGAAATATTGCATATGTAAATACGGATTTTTTTCTCATAAATCTTTATAATATAAAAAAATCCTGTTAGGTTTCTTAACTACCTGCTAATCAAAATATATTTTGTAAATTTACGTGAGTTCTGTGCGTGGAACAAAAACTTTCGTGCAAAACATCTCACAAAGCAATTTACATTAAAAAGAATCTAATTTCGAAATTTAATGTTTTTTTCTAAAGAGTGTATTCTTCTTCTTTTTCTTTACTAATGGTCAACTGTTTATAAAAAGCTGTACCTGAAAAAATAAGACAATCGTTAAAAATTAGACCTTCAGGCAAAAACATTAATACCTTACCAGAGAGAGAGAGAGAGAGAGTTTACATTCCAAGAGAAAAAAAGCAAATTATTCAGAAGATTTTAATTTATTGCATCAAATCAGTGATGTGCAGAATTTTCAGAATTCTCAGCACCCACTCCACAATCAAACGCCTCTAAGATCCAATTGTGTGGCATTTCACTTTAATCGCATATATATATATATATATACACACAAGGCTATCTCACTAATTAGTTTTAAATCGCCAAAGGGTGAAATTTGATTAACTGCTCCTCATAAACGGAGAAGACAGAATCCTTGTATTATATATGTTAAGCACATGATCTTGACCATTATTTTAATACGTAATGAAAGTGAGAGGAGAGAAAAAGTGAACCACGATCAATTTTAATGTATTAGACTACTTGCGACAACTTTTTTTTAAAAAATGGAGACTTTATATGGTTTTTAGATTACATTAGTACATTTTAAGAAACATTAAGATTAGTACATTTTACATTTAGAGCATTTAAGAAAAAAATGGTAAAATTAAGAAGAGAAAAATAAATTATTATTACTAAAATGGGAAAAAATGGGCAAAGATTTACAAAAAATTACATAAAAGTTTATGAATAAATTTACAATTTTTCAATTCTGATGTGTTGCTTTGTTATTCATTTTTGAAATGACCTTTAGGATAAGAGATATTTTAATTTTTACAAAAACTAGAGCACTTTATCTTAGTTATTATATGAAATTTCTTTAAAAAAAGTGATTATATTCCCATAAGGGATTGTCAAGTTTTGCAATAAAACACTGATTGAAAAATCTGAAGGTAAAAACACTTCTACTATTTTACAGAACATACACTAAAAATCTCAGTAAATTATTTTCAAAACTTTTTGAGCAATCGCTGTCCTTGAGCTTTTCGAAAAAAAAAACACATTTCGAGTATAACGCGTTTTAAAGTGTGACATCTTGTGTTAAGTTATGGCATCTGCTTTTACTAAAACACTAGTAGTTTTTGTTCTAATTAATGAAAAATAAAACATTTGATATTTTTATAAAGCTATTAAGATGGCGTATAAAATAAAATCATCTTAAAAATTGTCAATATTTGGAAAAAAAAAATCATGGTTTTAGAGTATAGTCGGATACTTTACATATGTTACAATAAGAAAAAGTTACGTTTCCTTCTTCTGGTTAGCGATTCTGTAATTTATTAGCCAGCAGTATTGTGCGACATAGTTATCGAAACGATCACTTTCCTTATCGGTCAATGGTCAGTAAGATTATAGAGATTAAGGAATAAGCGTGATATATATTTAATGAACTGTGAAAAAGTATCAAGTTAGATAGATAATTTTATCGCAACATGTGTATAATTTAGGTTAATTATATTGTAAAAAATAAACTTAAATTACATTGACTTTCTGAAGTATTAAAGATATGAGAGAACATTTTGCACACATTCTATATTTCCTGAAATGTTTCACAAAGAACAGCTGATTTATTTTTTATTTAAGTAGACACATATAATGCTGTAGTAACAATTCATGTTTGAGATTAAACTACTCGAAACTGCTTAGAAAAAAAAAGGAAATATATAAATTCTCAAAAGAACTGACTCATATTAGAGAAAGAGAGAGAGAGAGTTATAAACAATATCAATCATTATATTTAAATAACAGAACACACCTATACATATATATTCATTTTACAAAATGTTCCATTTGTTATTGAATTTATGAACTGATATCAATGTAGTATTTTTGAGTTTCGACTTCACGCAAATTTTGTTACCACAACTAAGTAATGTGAATTTATACTTAGATATATCTTCGCGTACAAAACTTAATTTTCATTTCATTTTCTCAGTAAAACAAAATTAACCACATAACCCCCCAAATAAAATAACACTCTATAATGTCCTTATAATAACAGTGGCTTCCACATTTGTTTTTGGAAATTTGCATTTTTGAAAAGACGATGGAAATTTCTATTAACCCCCAAAAAATATAATTGTCAACTTTTGCTTGTAATAATACTAGCCGTTATCTCCCACATTCACTGGGTATATCCTGATATTGTATGACTACATATTGTTTTTTTAAGTGACTAATATCTAAGTCTTAGTAATACGCTTTCGATTGTGCAGAAAAATATTCTTGTAGCCCTCGAAGCGCAAGACTTGAAATTCTAAAATGAAAATATATTTATCTTTTACCCCTCCGTAACTCCCTCTTTGAAGTTTATTTCCGCAAAACCTATTTTTAGTGGATCTCTATTCAGCAAAAGGAACATGGCTGCCAAATTTCAAATCTGCAAGTCTAACAACTCGGAAAAGGAATTTTTTAATCTATAACGCGCCATAACGCTTCACAATCCTGTTGGGAGTCGATTTCTGCAAAACCTAATGGGCAGTTTTAGTGTATCTTTGAACTTTTTATTGTTCGATTATTGGAAAACTCAGACGAAAGTTGAGCAATATTTTCTCAATCCATTTTTTTTTATGCATTACAATGATTTATATCTTAATCAGGAATTCAATTAAGAGCTGAAAGTAGAATACGATTAATAAAGAAATTTCAATAGCCGTGAGGCATGTTTTTTTCGATATCTGTTTCTTCTTCATTTGGATTTCTTCTTGTAATACTTATAGGTCAAAAGATTTTTCCACTACAAATTTTTACATTAGTAGGTGAAAATTATTTGCCGAGATTTCCATTATATGAGGGTGAGTCGGAGAATAAGATTCCCCTGTCGACTGTGGTCAGAGTTGTGTATGAAAGTCAAAAAATAAAAGGAGACATTAAAGATAAGACATAACTTTATTTTTCCACTTAAGTATTAAGTACATTGAGACATTTGTCATACCACTTGTTAAGTTTCAAAAAGTTCTCCAGGAAAAACTTAGAGCTTTGCATACAAAGAGTTTAGCTGCTTGATTGACTTCAGCGTTGCTTCCAACTTCCTTGCGAGATTTTTCTTTAAAGCCGGAAGCAGATAAAAGTCACTTTTAGTGTGAGATCAGTACTGTATGGCGGATGGTATAGAACAGTGGTGGGCAAACTTTTTTAATGGGGGGCCACAAAGTTTAAGAAATTCTAGAGGAGGGCCAGAATTATAGAAAAAATCCTTTTTGTGTTAAAGCTTTTAATCATATAATGTCATAAAAACATTACAGCATTACACACAAATGTTACAAATTACTTTTTACCTTAAATAATATTTATTTTAACTTTTATTCGAAGGCCCTGACATGTTAGACGTGTGAGACATGTGGAATTGTTTTTGATTTTCCATAATATTTTCGAAAGCAGGTTCCAGCTGTGACGAAGCAACTTTCAGCAGTGCGAAAAGGTGTTCATCAGTCAATCAGTTTCTGATTGAGTTTTTCCGCAATTTCATGGTCGAAAAAGTCTGTTCGCACACATAAGACGGCGCAAACATCGCCATAGTTTTCTGGGTGTGAGCAATCATCTTTGGGAATTCAACTTTCAGCAGTGCTCTATAAAAATCTAGTTTTGTGGAATTCAAGAACAATTGCTTTAAATGTTTACTACACTGCATTTCAATAATTTCCAACTGCAATTCTGGAGATACATTTTCCGGGTCTATATTAAACGGCATCGAGAAAACATCTACCGATGATTGAATGTTCTTAAAATCTTGAAACCTAGTTTCAAATTCTGCGTGAATTTCTTTCAACGCCTGATTGAAATCTTTTAGTTTATTCTCACTCACAGGTGACATGGATTTTAAACGAGGAAAGTGAGTTAAATCGTTCTTGGCCATGCAGTTATAAAATAGAAAAAGCTGAGCTTTAAATGATTTCAGACAACCCCAAGTCTCATCTATAAATTAGCTTTTTCCTTGAAATTTTTTGTTTAATTTGTTATATTGTTCGAGAAAATCGGTGAAAAATGCAAAATCGGTACGCTAATCTTTGTCTTCAAAAATTTGGAAATCAGACCATTTGTCTGATTTATTCTTTAAGAAATCTTGTATTTCCTTTTTTAAATTCCAAACCCGTTCAAATGCATATCCACAACTTAACCATCTTACTTTCGAGTGGTAAAGAAGGTCAGAATGATCTGCGTCGACTTTAATCAGAAATTTTTGGAATTGTCGGTGTACCAAGCCCCGAGATCGAATCGTATTAATTAGTTTTGTAACCACATTAAGTACATGGGTAGTATCTATTGCAGCTTTACAAAGGACGTCCTGGTGAATTATATAATGTAAAACTACAACATCATGATTAGGATTCTGGTTCCGAAAAATACCTGAAAATCCCGAGTTTTTCCAACCATATTTGGGGCTCCATCTGTAGTTATATTGCATAATTTTGAATTAAGCACATTTAAATTTTGAAGGCCTTCGGAAAATTCATTATAAATTATTTGTCCCGTCGTTTTTCCTTTTATCGATTGCAGACAAGGCAGCTCTTCAGTAATATTAAATTTGTCATCAACGCCTCTAATGAAGATTAATAATTGTGCAGTGTGTCACTTCTATCCGTACTTTCATCCATCGTCACTGAAAAATATTTAAAGTTTCCTATACGCTGCCTAAATTGAGTCGACAAGTTAGATGCAATGACATCAATTCGCGTTGTTACTGTTTTTCGCGATAAGCTGACAGACTCAAACTCTTTAATTTTTTTCTGGACATAAAATTTTGCTCATACTCACCATGCAATCTTTCACAAATTCTCCTTCTGAGTATGGTTTGTTATGTTTAGCTATTTTATAAGCCACAACATATCCAGCCAGTGTAGAAACCTTTTGAGCAGTCTTTTGCTTTATAAGCATATTACGTTGAGCAGATATTGTTTTTAATAAGATTTCCGCATTTTTTTTTTCTGCGTCATTCATCAAAGCCTATTTAGTTTTTGAATGTTTGGTGTTGAAATGGCGAGCAAGATTAAAATCTTTAAATACCGCCACTGCTTCATAACAAATAAGACATATTGGTTTACCGTTGTATTCCGTAAAAAATATTTCCAAGTCCACTCTTCTTTAAACAAACGATACTCGGAATCGACTTTTCTTTTTTTATACTCCATTATCTTAAAAGGGGTGTTTTTTTTCAAAAATTTATGAATGTAAAGCGTTACGCGAACAAGCAAGAACAAGAGACAAAATTAACAGCTGGCGAGTGGCGACTGAGTTCACTCGCCCGCGCCTCTCATTTAACCACGCTTTGCACGCCGTATTATGCAACACATGAACTACGTGGCTAGTTCAGCTTCTTCTGTAGGCTATGCATCTATTATTCTACTAAGTAAAATCCACTTTAAACTTCTCGACCGTCAAAACGTAATTGTAGCGGGGCCATTTACTATCCATGTCTATAAACGTTCGGTGGGCCGGATTAAATACTTTCACGGGCCGGAGTTGGCCCGCGGGCCGTACTTTGCCCATCACTGGTATAGGCGCTCCCAACCAACAGTTGCAATATGGTTCTGAATTGCCGTCGCCAAGTGAGATCTCGCATTGCCATCTAACAACAGAATGCCAAATCTAAGAAGCCCAGGCCACTTTTTCCGAATCCATCTACTTGATCGCTGCCGACCTCTACCCAATAATGTATCGGTATCTTGCGACACCGATACATTATTGGGTTTCGTGGTTCGCCCATAGCCATTAAACACTTCTACTACATGCAAAGCCCTTAATTTTTCCTGGAGGGGCTTTTGAAGCTCATCAAGCGGTATGACAAATGTCTCAATGTACTTGGTAATGATGTGGAAAAATAAAGCTATGTCTGTTCTTTAATGTCTCATTCTATGTTTTGACTTTCATACACAACTCTGACCACAGTTGACATGGGAAATTTATTTTCCGACTCACCCTCGTAGTAACCATACATGGGAACATATTTGTAGTGGATTGCCATGGGCAATTAAAGCAAGAAAAATAAATTCAATCGTTTGAAATATATTGTTTCACATTTTATTAAAATCTGAATCCACTTTTCAAAGAAAAAATTGTGAAAAATTGATTCCTATCTGTTTTATACTCCACGTAGAACGACGTTAAACGCCCTCTACCGGCTATATGTAATGCGCAATCACGCTGCATTTCTAATCATTTGCATATCTACCCGACATGTACCTTCATGCCGAGTTTCATTACGACCCCACAATTATTTCTTGGTGCGCTAATTTTTTGTTCTTGAGTGTAACACATGGGCTGAAAAGTTCCGGGCCTAACACATAGATGGCGCGAGTTTTATTGCAGTCACCTTTTTTTGAGTTAATACTAACCTTCAAAAGACAGCTGTTATATATATATATTATATATATATATATATATATATGTAATAGACGGGGTTGAAAGTATTCTTTAAATGATTACTTGTAATACGTTGATATTCTTGAATGATTCTTTATATGAGATGATAAGCAGTACGGTGATTGAAGAAACTTGTTTATTATCCATCTGAACATATAAAAGCAAGACAAGGACAACACATCACAAAAACACACTACACTGCTACATGTTACGCAGACAAAATACAGAAGCGAAAAAGCGCGCGTAACCATGTTTCAAGCTTTTATAGTGGCGGTGAGGTCGTACGACTCTTTTATAACAGGATCGTGATTGGCTGCAAATGAGCGGAGCAATTAGATTAAGATACGCGGTCGTACAATTAGATTAAGATATAACAGTCAGAGCGAAAGAACTAGAAAATAATTGACGGGTACAGTAAGGAGAATTAGAAGAAGTCATTACATATATATATATAAAGTTTAATGTGATATTCTATTCATTAGTTTGTGAGTTATTGTGCTAATAGTGACGCTACTTTTGTTATTTTCAGAAAAATGGATCAAAAACAATTTCGTGTTTTAATTTTACACTGCTTCTTGATGGGGAAAAATACAGATCAAGGGAAGCAATGCGACTACTGGCTATTCGCAGACCTGAAAAAAATGCTCGCCGGTAAGATTTCGCACGAATGAAGATGCTATCGCTGAAACTGAGGCCTATTTTGAGGCAAAAGATAAATCGTTCTACAAAAGTGGTATTGAAATGTTAGAGCGGCGCTGGAATGATTGCGTTGCTCTTGATGGAGATTACGTTGATGAATAAAGCTAATTTTGAACAAAAAAACTGTGTTTTCTTTGTTAGGCCTGGGACTTTTCAGCCCATGTGTTATATAATATGTTGTATACGCTCAGGTGACACCAGCGCCACTCTCTGTAAACCCCGGATGTAAGGGGGAGAAGGAATAGACTTACCCTTGTCCCAGCAGCGAGCGCCTAGTCAGATTTAACAACCTGTAGATGTCATTAAATATCCTTAAACCTTAACATCTCTTTTTTCATTCAACATACCCCTAGTCACCACCCTCTCTGTTACATGGGGGTTCGACCTCGCAACCTTAATGGTTTTTGAACCCGTGTTAAAATCAAAAGTCGCCCATAACAAACAGCGCTCATCGAAATCGCCCAACACAATGGCGAATGCTTGATCAGCGAATTCCTCCGACGCCTACTAAGAGCCAATCCTCCGCTCCGAGACCAATACTTCCGTCTCTTTCGCCAAGCCAAACCAAAGCTTGAGACTCAACCAAAAAGTCTCTTCGGCATCGTCCAAGTGTTCCAGTGAAACAAAAAGGCCAATTTCCCCGCCTATTCATCGCATCAAGAGTGTAAACTCCATCTGCTTTGTATCTCCAAGCATCGCCGTGAAAAGTGAACAGTGGTGAACTCATCTCAAACGGATAGCTTTTTATAAGCGAAGTCTACCTGCAGTCTACAAACCGATATCGTCAAATCAGGTAGGATCAAACCTTTTTTACTCAGCATGTATCGAAATACTAAGAAAGAAGATTTAATAACTGCCGCGAAAGAACTAGATGTTACTGTCCCAGAAAATGTTACACTTTTGAATTTAAAAGCACTTATCGGACAAACTGACACTTTCAAAAGCGAACCTGAATTCATTAAGGATATGATTAATTTACTTGTTGAGGAACGAAAAGAATCAGAATTAGAAAAAAAAACAAGCAGAACTAGAGAAAAAAGAAGCCGAACAAACGGCCCAAAAAATCATTCAACTTCAAAAAGAAATTGAAATCGCGAAAATAAACTCCGCTATAAATTCTAATAATTCAAACAATACTACTGCAACATTCGAAACACCGTCAACTAACCTTTTAGAAAGTCTCATTAAATCCGTTAAGACCCTTAGTATGCCAGTTCCTTTAAACCTGAAAATTATAATTTATTTTTTCATTCACTTGAACGTGCGTTTACAACCAAAAATGTTCCACAGGAATTAAAATCAGAGATCTTAATTAATATTCTCGGTGATAAAGCTAACAGTATTTTTTACTTTATATCCCCGAAAACAAACTCCAAGATTACGAGAAAGTTAAACACATTATTTTACGAGAATTCCAACCAACCCCACAAGAATGCTTAATTAATTTCCGTAGGGCCCAACGATTGCCAAACGAATCGCACGTACAGTTTTCGTCACGATTAACAAGTTCTTTTGAATATTATTGTAAACTTCGTAATGCGAATGATTTTAAAACTTTGTGTGAGTTAATGATAGACGACAAATTATTTTCTACCCTCGATCGAGAAACGCAACAACATATCGCGATACGCCAAAACGAATCTTGGTTTAAGCCTACTAAATTGGCTAGGGAATGCGATGTTTACTACGTAGCAAAGCGAAAGTCGTATTCCGACAAAACACAGTATCATCAACCGCCGTATGACAGTAAACAAAAATATAACTCGTCTCAGGGCTTTAATCGCTACAACTCTCGTGATAAAAATTTCACAAATTATTCACCAAACAATTCAACAAATATCCCGCGTGGTGGTTCTCACAGAAACGAAATTCATTTCAATTCTAGACCTAATTCAAATCACGGTCCTGTTTGTAAAGTCGAAGGTAAAATGTTTAATGAATCCTTACATGAATTGCAATACGAAAATATTTTTGTTAATGATAAAATCGTGAAAACTTTAATCGATTCGGGAGCGAATATTGTGTGTGTGAAATCCTCCCTCATTCCACCCGAAACAAAATCTTTAGGAACTGTTCAATTAACATGTGCTTTCGGAAATGAAATTCAAGCTGAACTTACTAAAATTAAATTAGCTCTTCCAAGTTTTCGTGAAAACCCGATAATAGTAACTGCAGCTGTCTGTAATAAATGTATTGTGATTTAATAGTTCCGCCTAATATTTTTGATGATTTAAATAAAGCAGAAAAAGAAAATGCACGGATTTCAGAAAAAAAATCCTACTTCCTCTCATTCTAAGAACATTCTTTCGCCTAAAAATAAAAATGATAGACAACATAATTTCGCTAGCCAAAATATGTTGAGCTTGCATTCTTTTGCACCGCAAACTATCCCAAATCATTCCGGCGAAGGTTCAAGGCCAAATGGCTCAAATCGATTTCAAAACATTTACAGTGCGAGTAATGTAAAACACCCAATGAATAAAAAAGAATTGTTAAACTCTTCAAAACAGAAATTATTGGATGAAAATAAGAAATATGAACTGACGTCACAGCCCAGATCCGATCAAACATATTATATAACTGATTTTCAGCGCGAAGCTAACGTAAACAAATCTTTTTCTGAATTTAAAATTAGGGATTGTAATTATTGATCAGTTAATAATAAAAACGAATCTCTCTCTTTGTTTTTTCAAAATGAGGATTGTTATTTATCAAATTTAAATGTAATTTATCCTCAAGTAGATTTATCGCATATTTTGAACGTTGATACGCGTCGCGAAGTTGAAAACCTTATCCAATCTTACAAACCAAATAAAATTAAAGATACAAACTTACAGATGCAAATTATCCTTTCTGATGACACACCCATCGCGTTACGTCCTAAAAGATTAAGTCAAGCGGAAAAAAATATCGTCGGAAACCAAATTGAGCAATGGCTGTCTGATGGAATAATTTCCCTAAGTTCATCTAATTTTGCCGCACCTTTAGTTCTTGTCAAGAAAAAAGACCAGTCAACCAGACTCTGTGGTGATTTTCGTGCTCTTAATGCTAAAACAATTAAACAAAGATTTCCACTACCCCTCATTGAAGACATTTTTGACCAACTGCATGGAGCGATACTCTTTTCAAATTTGGACTTAAAAAACATTTTTTTCACATCAAAATTGATCCTGATAGCCGTAAATACACCAGTTTCATAACACATAATGGTCAATACCAATTTAATAGAGTTCCTTTTGGTTTGTGTAATTCTCCCTCACTATTTCAAAAATACATTCAAATTGTGTTTAAAGATCTCTTAAAAGACAACACTGTATTATATACATGGACGACATTTTAATTCCGGCAAATTCTGAATGTGAAGGGATTGCAAAGCTTAAAAAAGTATTTGATGTTGCTGCTACTTATGGTTTAGAGTTTAATTTAAAAAGTGTAATTTTCTTCAGCGGAAATTAACTTTTCTTGGCCATATTATTGAAGAAGGCACTATTCGTCCTTCAACAGCTAAAACAAATGCAGTCATGAATTTCCAAACACCTAAAAACACTCGACATGTCCAATCATTTTTAGGACTAACAGGCAATTTTAGAAAATTTATTAAGGACTATGCATCAATCGCACGACCTTTAAGCGATCTTTTACCAGACAAAGTTCCATTCACCTTTGGTCCTATACAAAAACAAGCTTTTCTCTCTTTGAAGCAAATTTTGTCTCAGGAACCTGTATTACATCTTTATCAGCAAAACGCTCCATTACAAATACACTGCGATGCCAGTGCGAAAGGGTTTGGCGCTATACTTCTACAAATGGACTCAAATCAGAACTTTCATCCAATACACTATATGAGTCGTAAAACTTCTCCTCAAGAAGAGAAATACTCCAGCTACGAGCTAGAAGTCTTAGCGATAGATACAGCATTAAAAAAATTTCGACACTACCTAGTCGGCACAAAATTTCAAATAATCACAGATTGCCAAGCATTTCAAAAAACTATGTCAAAGAAAGATTTACCACCTAAAATAGCACGATGGGCTCTCTTCTTAGAAGACTTCGATTACGAAATACTCCACAGGGCCAGGTTAACAAATGCAACATGTTGACGCGCTCAGTCGTTATCCAGTCATGCTCATACAATACAACGAGACAACACAAAAAATTAAAAAGCACAAATTAATGATGAGTTTACATCCAGTATCAAACAACTATTACAATCATCTTCAGCCTCTGATTATACATTAAAAAACGATGTGCTGTACAAAATTGTCAACGACCAAGAACTTCTAGTCGTTCCACTTGAAATGCAAAAACAAATCGTACAACTTGAACATTCAAATGGACATTTCGGCATCAACAAAACTGAAAATTTAGTCCAACAACAATTCTTTTCCCCAAATATGCGTAAGACTGTAGAAAATGTTATTACGAATTGTATTCCTTGCATTCTTTCATCCAAACAATTTGGCAAACGAGAAGGATTTCTACATCCCATTACCAAAAGGTGATATTCCACTTGATACCTACCATATTGACTTTTAGGGTCCACTCCCAAGTACCAACAAAAATTACAAATATATCTTTACTGTCATCGACGCTTTCACCAAATTTTTGTGGATTTATCCTGTAAAGTCTCCTTCAGCTAACGATGCTTTAGACAAATTATAATTACAACAAGTAACCTTTGGAAGTCCCAGACGAATAATTTCAGACAAAGGAACAGCATTCACTTCTACAGAATTTCAGAAATTTTGTCAGGATGAAGATATCGAGTTTATTTCAATCACAACAGGTGTACCGCGTGGGAACGGTCAGGTAGAAAAAATTCATGCAACGTTAATACCAATCCTAACAAAGCTTTCACTTGAAGATCCCAATAAATGGTATAAACACGTATCATCAGTTCAACGAATAATTAACAGCACTGTTTCCATAGCCACCAAATATACACCATTTGAACTTTTAACAGGCGTCAAAATGAAAAATAAAGATGACATCAAAATCAAAGCCATTCTCGAGGAAGAAAATTTCCAATTATCTTTACAGAATAAACAACAAATGAGAGAAGATGCCAAATCCAATATCCTGAAATTACAAGAACAAAGTAGACTACACTACAATAAACATCGCAAAGAAGCAAGAAAATACAAAGAAGGTGACAGAATTGCAATCAAGAAAACCCAGTTTGGAGTAGGTGTGAAATTGCGACCAAAATATTTTGGCCCATATGAAATCGTGAAAGCTCGTCCAAACGACAGGTACGATGTAAATAAAATAGGAAGACAAGAAGGACATCCACATCTGCTGATCTGATGAAACCATGGATAATCCCTAAGACTTTTCTTTCCAGAATATTTGTATAATTTTTACTTGCACATTTTCCAGCCTGGTCGGGGACCGACTACATCAGGATGGACGAGTGTTGTATACGCTCAGGCGACACCAGCGCCA